>JAHHFK020002053.1:132500-186932 GCA_024533555.2 Aedes koreicus | reverse complement strand
TGCGATTTGGAACTGTTTTTACTTCATACGACTTAAGTCCCAAACGCTGTTTTGATTTTTGGACAAAACCAGGCGACATCCTTATTTTACGAGCCACCGTTCGAATGGAGAGATTCTGGTTTTTCGTTAATATCCTTTTCACCTTTCGGTCCATGACAGGATCAGCGCGTCCAATGTTTTTGTCACTTCTCGGTTTCCTCTCCACCCGTCAAACGTTCCGAAAATGATTTGAGCACATCGTGAACAGTGGATTTAGGCAAATCCAATGTTTTTGCAAGGTCCCGTATTGACAAGTCAGGATTCGCCGTACGCCCGTACAAAATTCGCTCGCGCACTTGTTTTTCTTTCGTCGCCATCTTGAATACTAAAAATGAAATGTAAACATCAATCATAGTCCTTTTCATCATAGACTCTCAGCTATACCACAGTGAAATTTTGCATTCCTACGTGCAATATTTCAAAAGTTACAATGATTTGAAGGTGTCCGGATTAATGTGGATACAGACCTTACGGATATAAAAAGTTAGAATAGTAATATTTTGATGTAAATGAATTATAAATTAACCCTTTGTTACGGTAATTTTTTTTATTTAGAAATAAATAGAAATAATGTTGTACTGCGAGTTTTTCTTTGGGTAGATTTTGCTGTGCGCATACCTTGTTTCCTTTGAAGTGCTTTGATGGAAGAATATATAGAATTAGAGGTTTGAAAATGCCGAGAATAGTCAATATAGCCGAAGCTTTAAGTTATTTTGGGCCAAAAGAAGAACTATTTCTAAACAATATAATTCAAATAAGGAAAACTACAAATAATTTGAGATACACGCGTTTGGTTCTTAAAACTTACTCAAGAAATCCTCTTTTTTGCTCCCAATAAAGTCATCGCCTTTCGTGTATGTTTAATGGGCATCAAACCCACCGTCAAAATGCTTCTCAAGCTACTCACACACAGTTCACTAACAATCTACTCTGATTCTCATTAGATCCAGATTTCAACCCACCTTTTCCCCTGCAGATATCCCCACCTTGGTCCTCGGTATGTAAATTTTCGGTTTCAATTAACAATATTTATGACACACACCATAGGCACCGCATCGTTTCGCCCTCCTCGCCACTTGCTCCTCCAACGCTGGCATTCGCTCGCTTGCCATTGCCAACCATAGAGAATCGATCCGATGCATTATTTTTGACAATAAGCAAACAAATATTCTTCGGTGCTTCAAAAGAGGTAACGGAATCAATTACGGTCCTCGTATTTATGCGATGAGATGAGACGTTTCGGGCTGCCAAATCCCACGCACTTGCTGCTTCCACCCATAGTCACAGTCCACAATTTGACCCTACATTCCTCGCGAATTTCGTTGGCGGGATCGTTCGGAAGTGCGCTCAGCACAACAAACATAGATACTAGACAAAGATATGGACGAGGAGGGGGAGACGAGATGGATTCCATCATCAACACCGCAGGGCTGCACTGTTTGTTGTACCGAGTGTGTGTTTAATTCTGGTAGGAATCAGTACCTATCGCGCACCACGAGATATCGGTCCATTTCGCCCCGCGCGAAATCGTGAAATCCCTCAAGGTTTCAGTATCGAATCGTCCGCCGTCGGTCCAGGTGAGCGCGCGCGCCGCTCCCGATAGAGGGAACTCGTGATCCCTTAGTAGTAAGGAAGTTGAAAGGTGCGCGACTATCACCGCGATAGAATCTCTCAAGTCGACGGAAAAGCGTGACACACTCAGCGACGGCAACGGGAACAGGGCAGACAAGTGTTCAACATTGTTAGTCTGCCGGTTACTAGTGTTTAATTGATTTGATTTGATTTGATCGGCACACCATCATCGGCACTGTTCCGGTGAAGGGAAAATGAGTCACGTTCGTGGCGGCCGGCGGCATTGCGCCCGGTGGGATTTATGTATAACGGAATAAGGCAAAGAAAAAAAATGAAACACTGAATACAATCAGCACTGAACTGATTGCTGGTGAATGTCGTGTGTTGAAAGCGACGACCGACAGCGATATGTTTGTGCCCGCTTATGCGGTTTCAAGTGTCATTCTGTATTTTTGGATTGAGAGTTCCCAAAACAATCCCTGTATGTCGCGCAGAAGTGATTCTTTTTTATTGGTGAATGGAGAGTGGGGGAAGCGATACAAATTAATACCCAAAAAAAAAAAGATCATCTGAGTTTGTTATGTGTGAAGGTTGAACGCAGTGATTCTGAGCAATTTGTGACTTCTTTCGACTTGATGCTTGCAATAAATGTGTCATCCTGCAGCGGAATGTAGCTTGGTATGTTGATGAGAGCTAGGCGAGTTCCTAGAACGACGCTTGGTTGAGCAGTTCTTTGGTATCACGAATTATTGGGATTTTAATTGCATTGCTCCGAGAATGTCAGAACAAACATATTAAATGGCCCATAGGCGACTATTGTTTTGAAAAAAAATCTGAAAACTTCAACTTTAAATTTTGAATACTGTTGGGAGACGGTGTAAATGTGTAATTATCAGTCGATAGTTTTCTATGATTCTTAATTAATTTCCAGATTGTACTGAAATGTTTTTTTTTTATTTGTCGTCAAACAAAGTAGACCAATTCTGTTACATGATATACTAATGTCTATTTATCCATATATATGTAAAGAAAACTTTTTTAAGCAAGTTTTTGTTCATTGTTACATCAATTGTTTCTCAATATATGTTATAAAAGAACATCATTCTAGTTGCTGGCATAATTAGTTCTTTGATTGTTAATATAAAACAAATGTCTATTTCTAAGAATACGAGTGGGAGTATGAAAATTTAGGTTTTCTAATATTTTTGTAGAATTCGCTCTTTGTGCAATAACGTCGTTTATAAAAGCTATTATTGCAAACTCTCTTCGCTTTTTAAGCTCATCTAAATTTATCAACATGCATTGTGACACATACAGGGCTGGAGCAGGTCATTTTTAGTGACTTTTCACTATTCTGAGTCTAGTCACTAAAAAGTCACTATTTGCATCCAAAAAAATATCAAACTATTTTCGCACCGCTGATTGTGAACAGTTTAAATAAATCACTTTTACCTATTGTACAAGTTTGTTCTGACTTGACTGCTTGACTGCCGTTAAACCGAATATTTTTTTGGCAAAGTTGTAAGATTGTTAAGTAGAATTTGATCTGGAATTATTTGATAAGGTTTATGAGCTATTGATAAGCATACTGAAAACTATTTCAATGCTATTTGCTAAGGTTTCTTTTAGAATAAAGAACCACCATACATCTAATTTACGTGGATCTGGAAAGGTTGGTGCGAACCATCGTCGGTCGAGTTTGTAAGCCCAATGTGTGGCCCGTGAATACTTCACTTCCAAAGCACATTTTGGACAATATTGAGAACTTGCTACCTGCGGAAAAAGTTTATGTTTGGGATGAAGCAATGGCAGGAGCTGGTCAAATTAAAGAAGATCGACGAACTCCACTTTTTCAGCAATGCAAGAAGCATTACGTTGCTGCTGGTAAGCACGTAATCAAAAACTACAAGGTACAGCCCCTTTGGGTTGTTTGAAATGATGACGTACGACTACGATACTAAATGTAAGCCATTTAGATGGTACAATGCAATGTTCTTTGAAGTAAAACCTTTCAGGCCTAAATTACACAAGCAATTTAGTGAATTCTGATTGATTTGGTGCTCAATAACATAGTAATGATTGAAAAAGTAGGGAAATATTTTTTTAAGATGTGCTGGGTCGTCCAAACTGCCTAGGAGTTCAGAACTTAAGATCTACATTTGTAACAGTAGCTTTATCCGCTGTAAAACGTTATGATACGTATTCAAACATATTCAATAAATGTCATGGAAGACCAACTGACATTATGAGATAATCTTGGGATGTTCTATGCCAACCAAACTAACTTGGCTTTTTATAGCATAGGCTTTTTATGCGTTGGAGGCAGTACGAAAAACACGATATGCACTGCGTGAAGCTCCTCGGACCTACAGCATTCCTTACAGCACCCTTCATGATACACTCAATGGACGGCACCTGCAGACGGTTGGTGGTCAGACAATCTTAACCGATGCCCAGGAAGCGGATCTCCGGGAAACTATCAAAATTGTAGGTGAATGGGGATTCCCTTTGACTCCGGCCAGCGCAAAGCTACTGGTGAAAGGTTTTCTGGATAGTAACCAGATAAAACGCGATTCCACAACAACAATCCCGGTAAGGACTGGTTCACTTCTTTTATGAAGAGATCGCATACATTGACCACCCGTTGGTCAGAAAATATAAAGCGGAATATATTTCGACAACTTCGCGGAAACGATTCGGAGATGTTCCTCCAGAGAACATTATAAAGGGTGATACGGTCAAAATTTGGTCAAGGGAAAACGCGTGTAAATCGGTGAAATCGTTTATTTAAAAAATCAAATTAAATTTCTTTTCAAGTTCAATTAGTATAAAATTCAGGAAAAATATTCAGTTAGGCTTCCGCTTTTCCAAATCCGAATTGCCGGGCCTTACGCTTGACCCCTGCCATCAGATTTTGTGCAGCCACCTTGTCCACCTTCTTCGCCGCAGAAAGCCAGTTTGCCTTAAACTGCTGCTCGTCCTTAGCAGTTTTTTTGGTCTTCTTTAGGTTCCGCTTGACAATAGCCCAGTATTTCTCAATTGGGCGGAGCTCTGGCGTGTTGGGAGGGTTCTTGTCCTTGGGAACCACCTGCACGTTGTTGGCGGCGTACCACTCCATGGCCTTTTTACCGTAATGGCAAGATGCCAAATCCGGCCAAAACAGTACGGAACAACCGTGTTTCTTCAGGAAAGGCAGCAGACGTTTATTCAAACACTCTTTCACGTAAATTTCTTGGTTGACAGTCCCGGAAGCTATGAAAATGCTGCTTTTCAAGCCACAGGTACAGATGGCTTGCCAAACCAGATATTTCTTTGCGAACTTTGACAGTTTCGTGTGCTTGAAAATATCTGCTACCTTTCCCCTTCCTTTTGCCGTATAAAACTCCTGTCCCGGAAGCTGCTTGTAGTCGGCTTTGACGTAGGTTTCGTCGTCCATTACCACGCAGTCAAACTTCGTCAGCATCGTCGTGTACAGCCTCCGGGATCGCGCTTTGGCCGTCGTATTTTGTTTATCATCGCGATTTGGAGTCACTACCTTCTTGTAAGTCGATAGTCCGGCTCGTTTTTTGGCTCGATGCACGGTTGTAGACGATACACCCAGCTTATTTGCGGCATCTCGGAGAGATAGGTTAGGGTTTCGCTTGAAACTACCGGCAACTCTCTTTGTCGTCTCAGCGGCTTCCGGTTTTCGATTTCCCCCCGATCCAGACTTCCTGGCTGTCGACAAACGTTCCCCAAACACTTTAATTACATTTGTAACGGTTGATTTGGCAACTTTTAGCGATTTTGCCAACTTTGCGTGCGAGTAGCTCGGATTTTCGCGATGCGCGAGCAAAATTTTGATACGCTGCTCTTCTTGCTTGGACGGCATTTTGACAACTGAAGAGTGAATTCCAAAATCAAAATAGGAGCAACATTCTACACACACACACCTTCAAAATGAGGGGTGTTCAGGTTTTTTAAATGCAAAATTGAAAGAAATACGTCAAGTTGATATTGACCAAATTTTGACCGTATCGCCCTTTAAATTACGACGTGGAAGCCGACCCCGGCGTCGTGGTTAACATCCATACCTCTCATGCCAAAGTCACGAGTCTCACCCCCAGACAATTTACGAAAACACTCCAAAAGAGGTATTTGAGTGACTACAACGGAGATGAACCAGTCCGAGGCTGAAAATCTCGACTAATCGAGACGAAAAAAAAAATTGTGACAATCACCACCGATACCCCCGACCCAAAACCATGATTGTAATAGCAAGACAAGACAAAAACATGTGAGCACGTTTTGCACGACGCCAAAGACGAAGGAACCCATCTTCCAGGAAATTCCAAACCAACCGAGGTCAGGGAAAACCTCTTCTCCGCAGCAAGTGAAGCAGTTCGGCAGAAACTTGTTGGCCAAATCGGAATATTAACAGCACAACAAGACGGTCAGAAAATGAATGTTGGTGATTCCCGGCAAAATGAAGAATCATAAAGAAGAAGGTGAATCCACAGTTACAAAGCGAGTTTCAAAGAAGCGTGTTGGCAAGCCTGGAACATCATCTGTTTCACAATACAAGAAGAAGAGAATTCGTTCCTAAAGTAATGTAGTTGTCCTCCTTTGTTTCTTTTTATTGAATAAAGCTATATGAACACATCCCCTCCTTCTTATTCTTGATGAAAATTACGACCCAAGTGGAACTTAACATTTGCGTATTTTAGTAACTATATATATATATACAAGTGCAGCGTAAACATCTGAACAGGCGACTCAGCAGACTCCCAGGCATCAACGATCAATGATGTAGGAACCGGACACCTCGAACGTGACATCTGGATGGAAGACATCGCGCCAGCATGTTCCCAGCTGACCTCAGTAATTTAGATTAGGCATTTAGGTTACTTGATTTGGTCTTTGGCGAGGATTGAGAAAGTTCGAGTTAGAGTCGTGAGGAAGTTAGATCTCAGTATTGATTTGTGTGTGCTAGAGTTAAGATCGTAAATTAAACCTGTGCTCCAGGACTTAGTGAATAGTTTCAGAGTTAAGATCATGAATAAAACCTGTGCTCCAGGACTTAGTAGACTCTTTTTTTAAAAAGTGAATAATGTGAAATCAAACATAAGTGGCGCAGTCGTTTAGGCCCTTTCTACGCGAAGAAAAACTTTGTTGAAACAAACGTGAGTGCACTTAAACAGCGGAACAATAAGGGCAAGTGAAATTAGTGACTCAATCCGTAGCACTGAAATTACGTGCTTTTACTGAAGAACCACTGTGCCAAGTGTTAGTGCGATTGTGCTCGATCCTGTAGCATCAGACGCCCGGTGAAAGATTCATCGAGAATTTGCAGCCATCCCTCGCTCCGTAGGTGATTTGTGACGTCCGACTTCAACAACGTTTCTTCTGTGCGGTTGGCTTCAGCCATTCAAGATTGGGAGAACAAACAGATTCGGTAAGCGAATTTTATTTCCTTATTATTCAATTGTATGCCTCAATTAAGGCCGTTTCAAAAAGTTAAAGCCTTAAAATTTAACAAAAAATTAACCATGGCTGAAGGATTTGACCTGCAAGCTATGTATAACACACTTAACGGGCTAGAGCAGCGTGTAAATGCGCTCCAGTTCGAAAATGCACAGCTGCGAGCTGACCAGCAACAGCTGCAGCATCAAAATAATCATGCAGGAAATGCTGTCGTTGCAGCACCTGCAAGGCAACCGGATATCTTTCGTATTCCGGACCCAATCAAGACAGTCCCCATATACGATGGGAATAAAAAGCAATTAAGTGCTTGGCTGTCAACAGCAGAAAGAACTCTCAATCTGTTTAGAGAGAGAGTGGCTGTAGATGTTTTTAGCATCTACGAGCAAACAATAATAAACAAAATTGAAGGGAAAGCCCGAGATACTATTTGTGTAAACGGGAACCCTACAACTTTTGTCGAGGTTGCAGAAATATTACGTGCAATCTATGGCGACAAAAATGATATGGCAACATATCAGACCCAATTGTGGTCACTAAAAATGGAGGATTCTCTCCACATGTACTACAAACGCACGAAAGAAATAGTGCAAAACATGAAATCTCTGGCTAAGCAGAGACAACTATATAGCAACCATTGGGAGGCAATAAACGACTTTTTAGACCAAGAGTGCTTGGCAGCGTTTATCAACGGCTTGAATAAGCAATATTTTGGATATGCCCAAGCCTCTAAACCAGACGACTTGGAAAGTGCTTATGCATTTTTGTGCAAATTCCAAAATGCGGAACATACCAAAAAACAAACTCAGGCTTACGAACAAACACAGAACAAAAATAGACAAACATTTAATAAACAATTCACAAAAACGGAAAATCAAACACATTATGAAGGAAAATCTAAACCACCCTCCGATAGACGTAAAGTAACTCCTATGGAAATTGACCCTTCGCTTAGGTCGAGAATTAACAACCATGATGCAGAAGAGGAAAAGGAAATTGAAAATAACACAGACGTTAGCGAAAATGAATCGGATGATTATGAAGAAGTAAATTTTCAAATTGTAGGTTCCAAAGAAACTCTGAGGTGAATTCAAAAAATGGACTACCATATACAGTTATAAACTTTCCATCAGGCATTAAAGCAAAAATTCTGATCGATAGCGGTTCTAATAAAAATTTTATTTCACCACATCTAGTTCCAGATTCGAAAAGAATATCATGTAAAACAATAAAGATTTCAAATAGCAGTGGTAAACATGAATCCTCACAAAAATTTGTCACGCAAATTTTTGGTATAAAAAAAGATGTTCCTTTTTATTTATTCAAATTTCATAGCTTTTTTGATGGCATATTGGGCTACGAGACCTTGTCACAATTGCACGCTGTTTTAGATATAGGGAAAAATGTTCTAATATTTCCAAAAAAATCAGTTAAATTGGAAATCAGAAAAATGGGACCTCCTGATGTAGTGATAAATGAGAATTCTGCAAAATTCATAAAAATTCCGGTCTGCGAACAAAATGGTGACGTTTTCTTGGACAAAACACTAAAACTCAAAGATATTTCAATACCTCCAGGTGTTTATTCTGCCAAAAATGGATTTATTTTATCATTGGCGACGAACCGTGGAAAAGACATTGCATTTAATTGGGTAGAACCGATAAATATAAAAAAAATAGATGAACTAAGAGAAATAAATTCAAATCAATCCAATTTTCAAGCCGAAAACTCATCACAATATGAGGAATTGGAGAAACTGATTCGAATAGGGCATCTTAATTACGAAGAAAAATCAGCATTAGTTAAAATCTTAAAGAAAAACATACACATTATTCAAAAAGCTGAGGAAAAACTCTCGTGCACCGCGTCAACAAAGCACCGAATTCGAACTGTAGATAATATTCCTATTCATACGAAAACATACCGGTACCCTCACATTCACAAACCTGAGGTAGAAAAACAAATAAACGAAATGCTCGCAGATGGAATTATTCAAAATTCAATTTCACCCTGGACATCGCCTATTTGGATAGTTCCAAAAAAGGACGATGCTAGTGGAAGGAAAAAGTGGCGAATTGTGGTCGATTATCGTAAATTAAACGAAAAGACCATCGATGACAAATTTCCAATTCCTAATATGGAAGAAATTCTGGATAAGTTGGGAAGAAGTGTTTACTTCACCACACTGGATCTTAAATCAGGCTTCCACCAAATAGAAGTGGATCCTAAGGATAGATCAAAGACAGCTTTTAGTACCGAAAAGGGTCATTTTGAATTCATTCGAATGCCCTTCGGATTAAAAAACGCGCCAGCTACATTTCAACGCGCAATGAACTGTATATTAGGGGACCTCATCGGAAAATGCTGCCTTGTCTATCTTGATGATATAATTATTTTTGGAAATTCCTTACAACAACACCTGGATAACCTTAATAAAGTTTTGAAAAGATTGATTGAAGCTAATTTGAAAATTCAGCTGGATAAATGCGAATTTTTACAAAAACAATGCGAATTTCTCGGTCACATTGTTACAGAAAATGGAATTAAACCCAATCCTAATAAAATCGAAAAAAATTTTGTCATGGCCCTTACCAAAAACAACAAAGCAAATCAAGGGATTTCTAGGACTCCTTGGGTATTATAGAAAATTCATAAAAGACTTTGCAAAACTCACAAAACCTTTGACAAAGTGCTTGAAGAAAGGAACAACAATTGTTCATCACGATGAGTTCAAAGATTGTTTCAATGACTGTAAACAATTGTTAACATCTGACCCTATTTTACGATATCCAGACTTTGATAAGCCGTTTATCCTTGAAACGGACGCTAGCGATTTTGCACTTGGTGCTGTTCTTTCGCAAAAATTTGAAGATTCAAAAGAACATCCAATTGCGTATGCATCGCGAACACTAAATGACACGGAATGCAATTGGTCAGCAACCGAAAAGGAGCTTGCTGCCATTGTGTGGTCAGTAAAACATTTTCGACCTTATATTTATGGTACAAAGTTTCAATTGCGAACTGACCATAAAGCCTTGTTATGGCTTAGGCAAAAGAAAGATTTGAACCGCAAACTTCTAAATATGAAACTTGAATTAGAAGAATATGAATTTGATATAACATATAAAAAAGGAACTTTGAATAGGAACGCAGATGCCCTATCGAGAATAGAGTCAGAAAATTTAACATCAGCTGAAATACATGCCACCAGTGAAAGTAGCATGACTCAACACTCCGCTGATACGGATGATGGTGACTTTATACCTAGCACAGAGAAACCGTTAAACGTATTTAAAAATCAAATTATTTTGGAAGAATCCAATGAAGATAGTCGGGAATCGACTACATTATTCAGAAATTACCATAGGACTGTTATTAAAAAACCACATTTTAGTCCGGCAGTCCTAATAAATATTTTGAAAAATTTTGCAAGTCCTACTTGTGCCAATGGACTTTACTGTAGTCAAAATATACTGAACAATTTACAAATAGTCTATAAAAACTATTTTGCTAGGGCAAAAACCTTTAGAATATTTTGGACAGAAAAAATGTTGCAAGACATTACGGAGGAAATTGAACAAGATCAAATTATCTCAGCACAGCATAACGGTAACCATAGAGGAATATTAGAGACGACCAAACATATTTTAACAAAATACTTTTTTCCAAATGTTAAATCAAAAGTAACTCGTTTCATTAACGTATGTAAATTATGCCAAAAAAGTAAATATGAACGGCACCCATACAAACTGAAATACAACGTGACACAGACCCCTGCAAAACCATTGGAAATTGTCCACATGGATATTTTTATAATCAGAAAGAAAAATTATCTCACCTTTTGCGATAGATTTTCTAGACTTGCATTAGTTATTCCGATCCATACACGGAATGCAATACACATTTTACAAGCATTGACAAAATTCATAGCTCTTGTAGGAAAACCTAATCTTATAGTCATGGACTCGGAAACAGCCTTTACATCAGTATCAGCTCGCGAATTTTTTGAAGAAAATCAGATAGAATACCATTATACAAGCTTGGGACAATCATCGTCAAATGGTACAGTTGAAATCGTTCACCGCACCCTCCGAGAATTACACAATATCCTGTCAAATAAAGAATCAACGAAAGATCTATCAGAAACTGCAAGAATGAATTTAGCCACTGCCATTTATAACGACTCCATACATTCGCAAACCAATATTACCCCAAAAGAACTTTTCTATGGTTACCGAAACAGTGACACTCTTCCTGATGATCTTGACGAACGTATTCGACTGAAGGAGAAATTGTTCCACACATTTAAGGAACGCGAATTAGCAAGAAAGAATTCAGAAATCAAAAAAATTAATCGTAACAGAGAAAGTCATGTAAGACTTGCCCCAGGCGATACAATGTATGAAAGAAAAAGGAATAATTTAAAGCACCAAGAACGTTATAAAGAAATAAAAATAGCTGAAAATATGGATGTGAATATACTTGATGAAGACGAAAGGAAAATTCACAAGTCAAAATTGAAAAGAAAAAGAAAAACACCGGAATAACAGAACAAATACCATGTCTAAAAGTCCTAGCAAAGTACAGCTGCTCGAAAAAAAAAAAAAAAAAAAAAAAAAAAAACAGGATATTTGGCACATTACTCAAAATAACAAGTGCTTTGCTGGTACTTGCCCATAATATAGAGTATTTCTCTAAATTTTCTTTTCTTATGTTCACAGATATGAAGGTGTTCCTTTGGATACTGTTACTCCCAATATTCCCCGTATTATCCTCACATCTAGAGATATTAGATCTGAAGAACAACCCTGGCGTACTAGCAATAAAAAATGGAAGAGTCTACATCAAAACAGGAAATGATTTGCTTTTACAGACACTTGAACTAGGGATATTTGATAGAGTGTTAGACCAATATAATTCCTTGATAATAAAGTTAGGCTCTAATAAAAATTCGAAGGAAATGTTTGAAATTTTAAAACTAAAATATGAACAGACCTTAACTACTTTAAAAAGATTACTTCCAAAGCAAAAGAACGAATCAAAACAGAAAAGAGCAATTAATGTATTGGGCAGCATAATTAAAGCAGTTACTGGAAATTTAGATAATAATGATTTGATTAATATAAATGATTGTATAAGAAAACTAGAGCTGTCTAATGAAAACGTTATAATAGAAAACAACAAACAGGTTAAAATAAATTATCAATTTCAAGAAAAACTAAATAATTTGACAAGAATAGTTCAAAAGCAATCAATAGATTTAGCTAGACTTACGAATCAGTTAGGGACTAATTTCAACATACAAGTCACTTGGGAACAAGTTCTACAAATTCAACGGATCATTTTCAACCTCGACATCATTCAAAAGCATCTGGACACCATATTTGAGTCAATCCAGCTGGCCAAAATGGGAATAATCGCTACGGACATAATCCACCCCGAGGAATTCGAAATCATCAGAAGAAAATTGGAAACACAAGGAATTGTATTACTCAGCGACGACCAAGTCTACGAATATTTGGAGGCAGCAGCATACTACAATGGCTCATCAATCGTATTCGTTATAAAAATTCCACGTTTTTTGGATGAACATTATGAGCAAGTAATCATTGAAAATCTCCCTATTAATGGCGAGATAGTCCTTCTAAATGCATCGTATGCTGTACTAGGTAGTAAATCAACATTCATTATGAACGAAACCTGCAATCGTATAGAGGATAATATTATCTGCGATTTACACAAAATTACAAATGTTACAACTAATAAGTGTATCCACACACTACTAAGAGGAAACCCCAGTTATTGCCCTTTCCAGAAATACAGCCGTGTCAATGAAATCACAACCATCGACAAGAACAATATACTTATAAAAAATGCGATCAATCCAATCAGATTGGAAAATAACTGTGGATACGGGCCAAAGAACATAACTGGTACGTTTCTTATTATCTACAACAACTGCTCTATAAAAATCAACAATGTGACATTTGAAAAACTTCAGTTCAATGTGGAACACGCTATTGAAATATTACCTCTGCAAGCAGTAAAAATCAACAAATCAAAGACAATTCTCACGGATACGCAGTATTTAGAAGAACTTCATATCGAAAATCGGAAAAGAATCGACAACATTCACTCAACAAATCAACTTCAAAATGTTACAACATGGACAAATTTGGTATGGATTGTACTACTAATAGCAGTTTCTACGTACCTGACGGCACAGATTAAGAGGATCTGGAAAAAAATAATCATCAAACCTTCAAATATTCATGCGAATACAAGTACCATCGCATCATCGAAGGCCTCGGAGGTCATCCCAACTTTGAATTGAACCGGGACGGTTCAAGCTAAGAAGGGGGAGTTATGTGCCGTTAATCATCATAATCATTATCGTTCCCACGAGGCTGCAGATCATCGCTCCAGTAGACTACAAGTACAACGTAGCATACAAGTGCAGCGTAAACATCTGAACAGGCGACTCAGCAGACTCCCAGGCATCAACGATCAATGATGTAGGAACCGGACACCTCGAACGTGACATCTGGATGGAAGACATCGCGCCAGCATGTTCCCAGCTGACCTCAGTAATTTAGATTAGGCATTTAGGTTACTTGATTTGGTCTTTGGCGAGGATTGAAAAAGTTCGAGTTAGAGTCGTGAGGAAGTTAGATCTCAGTATTGATTTGTGTGTGCTAGAGTTAAGATCGTAAATTAAACCTGTGCTCCAGGACTTAGTGAATAGTTTCAGAGTTAAGATCATGAATAAAACCTGTGCTCCAGGACTTAGTAGACTCTTTTTTTAAAAAGTGAATAATGTGAAATCAAACATAAGTATATATATATATATATATATATATATATATATATATATATATATATATATATATATATATATATATATATATATATATATATATATATATATATATATATATATATATATATATATATATATATATATATATATATATATATATATATATATATATATATATATATATATATATATATATATATATATATATATATATATATATATATATATATATATATATATATATATATATATATATATATATATATATTTTTTTTTTTTTTTTTTTTTTTTTTTTTTTTTTTTTTTTTTTTTTTTTTTTTTTTTTTTTTTTTTTTTTTTTTTTTTTTTTTTTTTTTTTTTTTTTTTTTTTTTTTTTTTTTTTTTTTTTTTTTTTTTTTTTTTTTTTTTTTTTTTTTTTTTTTTTTTTTTTTTTTTTTTTTTTTTTTTTTTTTTTTTTTTTTTATTTATATTAACTACTACTACTCTCCTTTTCCTTACTTTTTTTGACGTGGTGTTGTTCTCAGGGTCTTTTATCACAGCGTTTCTAAAGTTTATTTCCTCCCCCCCTCCCCAAAAGACCGTGAGGACGTGGCCGTATTCATTTAGGCTACAGAAACAGAGCTTTAAAATCTCACATTCAATTCTCAAAATGCACCCTGACTGAGACAATATATTTTTCATCACATGCTGCCTCTAACGAACATGAAGTAAACACAAATTTGCCTACATGAATCTGTAGTGCAAGGTGAATCATCTGGTTTTTTGCTGCGTTACTTTCATCATTCATTCGTTCCAGAAAGCAGTGAATGTAAATAAGCGCAAACAACTCATTCAATTTCAACGTTCTACCGTGAAGAAGAAAGAACAGTCCTTCATTTGAAGAATCGATGAAGTGACAAAACCAACGTATTTTGCTTGCACGTATTTGCAGCAACTTCTTGAATCGATCCTGCAAAATCCCTTTTCCAGATCTCGAACCACAAACTCTGTAGCGATTTCGGCCATAGATCGTTTGCTACAGCTTCGTCTTTTGGATTTCCTTGTCTTCTGCCATGTTCGGGTATAATTCAAAAAAAAAAAGGCCTGCAGCAGACAAATTCACTCACGAACGCGAAAATGAATGACTGGATACCAGATCATGCAGTCAAGCAATCAAAACTTCTTGTCGCTTGAATAGCCAGATCAGTGCTTTGCTGTGGTGTGAATGAGTTGTGTAGAACACAGGGACAATGGAATGAATGAACACGGCAAAACAAGTCGACAAGCATGTGTTGTTTGACTGATAAAACGAAATGAAGATAGAGAAAATAGTGCATACTGAATATTTTTTTTACTCGTCGTTCACGACGGCAGTCAATTTTTTCGAGCTCTGACCCCCCCCACCCCCCCACAAAGACACCCCCCCCCCCCCCCCCCCCACACCACAACCCCCCCCCCCACCCCACACACACTCCCACAAAGAAAAAAAAAAAAGAGAAAACCCCCCCCCCCCCCCCCAACATTTCAAAAAAAAAAAAAACCCCAAAAGGAAAAAAAAAAAAAAATACATTAACCCCCCCCCCCCCCCCCCCCCCCCCCAAAAAAACCCCCCGTATTTTTTTTTTTTTTTTTTTTTTTTTTTTGGTGTCACCGGGGTAGCAGGCCCCCACTTTTTATCTCCACCGGACCCTTTTATTGGTAAAATTCGCTTCTATGAGCCTCTATTTTAAATCAACACACAGACGTTCCTAGGCTATGGTGCCCATTTGGTCACTGTTTTTATCGTGATGATTCAAATAGTTTTAATAAAATTGATTCGCTCTCATGTATTGTGTATGTTCTTGTCCATGTTGAGTTTTCGTCAGTGTACTGTGTATTTCTGTGTCTTATATGAATAAGACTATTCATAATAATGTGCACGTGATTATAGTCTGTAATTGTGTTTGATAGATACTGTATTTCTATTTGATTCCTGGATTAAATTGTATTTATTTATAACCAAGTCTCATGTATTCGACATCTCCTTGCAACCCTATAATTGTTTCTGGAGAGCTTACCTGTATGATGTGCAGCCATATACTTACTACCTAAGCCGCATGCGACGCTGGCTGAACAGCTGCTTGAATTCCACAACCGCTCGCGTCCATGCAACCATCATTGCAAAACCGCATGCAGACCAAGGTTATCATGAAAAGGTGAAGAAAAAGACGATTTTAGTATCTGGTGTGTGGAGATTATAGGTGATATTCTCACAACGACTATTTGTTTCTTTGACTGAAAATGACTAACCATGAAGAAAAAAAATTATAATACTTGTTTAGCTAAACCCTTAATTACAGCCTACCCTGCAGCTTGTGATCTAGTTGCTATCCTAAATTTAAATATATTTCATATAAGAGCTAATTTGAAACTTTGAGAAGAACTTGTATAGCTGCTATCTAGCGGGTTTATTTTGTATTTGTTTATCCTTTCTATTAATTTAAAGTGTGATATGAAGGGTAAACTCTCGTTGCCTCGCATTACAACCGATTACAACCGATTTGCCGTCATTGAACTTTATAAACAAGGAGGTGATACGAAAACAACGACCGTATGCTATTGTATATGACTCATCTAACACTACTACAGATATAAGCCACATGGATAGGCCTATTCTATAGCTTCTAATGGTGGTTCCTAAGCGGGCCCATCCGCATCCTATCTCAAATATACATGCTTGTCATCGTCGGGCTGATACCCTGATCATAACATTCACCTCCCTCGAAAATAGTGCAATTACATTCAGTTATTAGAAAATTAGTAAACCAGATATTTTGATTATTCATTCCATAAAACAAATGGATGAACAACAACATAAATTGCCACGAAAATGAAAAGTGTACTTAAAGTCTTCTCCCCCCGATTGAAGGTAAGAAGTCTAAGAGTGAATTGCGGCATATCCCGCCAGTATCACACCCTATGTCAGTGCCTTTATACAAACGTTCCACGACGTGGCAGTAAAAAAAATGATCATAGCTCCTGATAATCTCACTACTGGTCAAACTCCCAATCTAGCATGCATGTTTATAGCACGACAGGGATCTCTTTAATTCAAGAGACTATTAAAGCAAAGCTAACCGATATAGAGAAGAATTGTTCTATGACCTCAAGGCTACTCCCTAAGCGGACCCTCCGCGTCCTACTCTTTTCATAAAACCTTAGCCTTTAATTCTTTGTCAGCATCTCTCCTAATTAACACTTTTCGATGACCTTTGTTCAGTTCGAAAGGTCTGATTTCTAGCTTAATAATATGTTGTTAGAGTTAGTGCTTTGATCACGGCTGTAGTATAGACCCCACATTTAAATTATAATATATATTTTCATTGTCTGCACCTGAAACATCAGGACTTATTATTAGTTGCTCACAATCATGATCAAAACACTCACCCTTTTCAATAATAAAGCGAACAATAAGATTATTAATGATACCAACTGTATAGGTATATTTGAAGTTTAATGAATGACAATTAGAGAATAAGCAAAAATGAAAAAAACTGTCAAGCAAATGAAAAGGGCACTTTTTGTCGTTTCCCTCAATTATTTGATATCAAGTATTTGTAGATTGTTCCTAGCTTCGTCTAAGAGTGAATTGCGGTTAAACCCGCCAGTATCACACCTTTTTCAGTGCCTTCAAATAAACGTACTACGACGTGACAATTTAAAGAGAGCATAGTGTGATACTATCACTGCTGATCATGTTCTTGGTCTCCCATGCTGGCCTTTTGCATGAGATTAGCCCTCTCACCTACGACAAGGTGACAACCATGATCTTCGAGAGGGTAATGAAATCACGGTATATTGTCAAAATTTTAATCGGATGAAAAGCGCTGCTAAGATCAGCGAAATTCAAAATAAAGTTCTTAGTAGTTCTTATACCGTGATTCTAGCAAATGAAACTAGTTGGGATGAGAGTGTAAGAAGTGAAGAGGTTTTTGGTAATAATTATAATGTTTATAGAGATGACCGTAATTATCAATGGTCAGAAAAAAAGTCAGGAGGTGGAGTTTTAGTTGCAATTTCAACTGAATTCAATTCCGAAATAATTACTACAACAAAATTTAAAGAATTTGAGAATGTATGGGCAAAAGTGCAGATGAGAGACGAAACTCATGTGTTTGTTTCGGTGTACTTTCCTCCAAACAATGCCCGTAAGGAAATATATGATAAGCTTTTTACGAAAGCCGAATAAATTGTGTCTTGTTTACCCCCTGAAGTAAAAGTACATATATATGGTGACTTTAACCAACGCAATGTTGATTTTATTGCTGACGTTGATAATGAAAGCATCCTACTTCCAATAATTGAGGAAAATGAGACGCTTAATTTCATATTTGACAAAATTGCTGATTTAGGACTTCATCAAATAAACCATGTGAAAAATCAACAGAACTGTTATTTAGACTTTCTGTTGACAAATATTTTTGATGACTTCTGTGTTAGTGAATCTTTGACTCCAATATGGAGAAATGAAGTATTTCAAACAGCAATAGAGTATTCTCTTTTTGTGCAAGGAAACGAGACGCCTGATTGCGGACTCGAGGAAGTTCTTGATTATAAATCAGCTAATTATGCTAACATAAGAAGCGAACTAAACTTAATTGATTGGCAAACAGTATTTAGGAATGAAGATAATGTTGAAAGTGCAACTGAAGTGTTCTACACTAAGATGTTTGCAATTATCCAGGAAGAAATACCAGTTATTAGACGTAGACGAGGAGTATTTTCAAAGGATCCAGTATCGTTCAATAAACAAATTAAAAATTTAAAAATCCTTAAGCAAAAAGCGCATAAAATTTACAAAAAACATAACAGTTCCATTAATTTAGAAAGCTATTTGAACATCTGTGATGAACTTAACGTGGCTATGAATATTGCATTTGAGGAGTATAATTCAAAAATTGAACGTAAAATTAAATCTTGTCCAAAACACTTTTTAATTACGAGAATACCAAACTAAAATCAGACAATCTTCCATATTTTGACAAAAATGAAAGTAATAATACTGAGGAAGTATGCAGTTCATTTGCCAAGTTTTTTCAAGAAACATACACAACATACTCAGAAGCAGATCGTGATCGGCAATACTTTGGGTTGTATCCTGAATATTCCAGTGACATAAGCGTGAATCAAATCTATGTGCATGAAATCCTAGACGGGCTAAAACATTTAGATGCATCCAAAGGCTCGGGACCTGATGGAGTCCCTCCTTTGTTTATGAAGACTTTAGCAGCTGAGCTTACTTCTCGATTGGTTTTGGCTTTTTAATATGTCACTGGAATCCGGAGACTTTCCAAAATTATGGAAGAGCTCATTTCTAGTGCCTAGTGTAAAAAATCTGATATTCGTAATTATCGGGGTATAGCCCTGATCTCTTGCATTCCAGAACTTTTTGAGGCAATTGTGAATGAAAAATTATTTGACCAAATCAAAAATAGAATAACTACTAATCAGCATGGATTTTTTAAAGGTCGTTCGACAACTACAAATTTACTAGAATTCGTTAATTATTCTCTGGAAGCAATGGATAACGGAAACCATGTAGAGGTTTTGTACACAGATTTTAGTAAAGCATTTGACCGTGTCGATATACCTATGCTATATTTATATTTAAATTGCAAAAAAAGGGAATTCAGCCCAAACTCCTCAAATGGCTTAATTCATACCGAACCAACCGTGATCAAGTTGTAAGATTTAAAGGAAACCAATCAACACCTATTCATGCCACTTCGGGAGTCCCACAAGGCTCTCATCTAGGACCACTTTTATTCATTCTAGTTGTAAATGACATATCTTTTATTCTTAAGAAACTAAAATTTTTAATTTACGCTGACGACATGAAACTTTATTTAGAAATAAAAAATGCAGAGGATATCAACGCGTTTAATAATGAGATATTGTTGTTCCATACTTGGTGTAACAAAAGTCTGCTACAACTGAATGTTAAAAAATGTAATTTAATTACCTTCAGTCGAAAACGAAACATACCTAATATACAAATAACTTTAGGCAATCAGAATGTAGAGAAGTGTGATAGAGTTAGGGATTTAGGTGTGACTCTAAACTTACGTTCATTGATCATTATAACACAATTATAAACAGAGCTAAAAACATGCTAGGATTTATTAAACGTTTCTGCCATAACTTTCATAACCCGTATACGATAAAAACATTATACATTGCTTATGTCAGATCAATATTAGAATATTGTAGCATAGTTTGGTCTCCATTCACAATAACACATGAAGAAAAAATAAAGTCAGTACAAAAGCAATTTTTGTTATACGCACTTTCTTAGCTAGGATGGACTGTATTTCCTTTACCATCTTATAAGGCTCGATGTATGCTTATCAATATTCAAGCATTAAAAGAGCGTCGGGAATTAAAAAATAATATAGTCTCACACAGAATTGATTCAATGGAAATTCTATCAAAATTAAACTTTTACACACCAACAAGCCATTTAAGACATCGACAGTTATTTGCAACAAATAATTATCGCACGAACTATGCAAAATATGGACCGATTAATCAAATGATGGCTAATTACAATAACCATTGCAATAGTACAGATTTTACGATGCCGAAAGAAAAATTAAAAAAATACTTCCGCGCGTGCTAGGTTTAAGTTAAGTTAAGAACTTATTGTAATTAAAATGGTCTACAACTGATTGACGACGACAAATAAATAAATAAATAGATCCACTAGAGTCGAGACGCAACATGGCAAAGGCATGCTTCATCGGGGATATTCTTCAAGGCAACATTAATTGTGCATCGCTGCTCAGCCTGCTGGATATTAAAATTCGTCGCCGAAACCTCCGAACACATCTGTTTCTTAGCTATCCTCCTACACGAACAAATTATGGCTTCAATGCGATGTATGTCCCGTATTTTTAACAGTTGCTACCATGTGTTTGATTGTAATGTGTCACGAGAAACGAACAAATGTGCTTTGAGACGTTTTTTATGTTAGTCAATGTTGGTTAGGGTTTAGAGCATTATGTTTGTATGTTAGTTTTAAGTCAAACACGATTGTCATTGGGGTGGGTATTTCACCTGTTGACGAATAAGCAAATAATAATATTAATAAAGCATTTTGAAGAGAAAAATTGCATTCTTTTGGTAACGCCTGTTGTCAACATTTATCATTTGATTTTCCTTGAAACTTAAAGGAAGTCAATGTTATGTTGCCTGTAAATCCACGCTTTTGAGCATAACGAGCGTGACTTTTATCATAACTGCTCAAGAGTGCCACCCGGTGCATTAGGATTGACGCCAGCTAGATCATAATTACGGCATACCACCGTAATGGCGAGTGGGGTAATAGCACAGAGAACAGACGTTCATCTTCGGTCTGCTGCTTGTGTAAAACTTTAAACCGACATTTCAAATGTATGTCGTTATGCTACTGGTAGGTGGCGCTGTAGTTGTGCGATAACTGTCATGTCAATGTTTATCAATAAAAAGCCTAACACAAAACCTGAAACATTTTGTTTGTTTTTCTCTGAACTTGCTTTTTATACTGGCTGCCCATATTAACTTTTACACAGGTTTTTCAAGAAATGGTATATGGACATCAATGTCTGTTCTCTGTGGTAATAGCTCGATTGCTTCCGTCCCGGTAAAATCTTGACTACGGGTACGTTCGAATCTTATCTCCTAAAATGGTGAGTAGTAGGCACAGATGTAGTATTCCTGATTTAACGGCATTCCTGATCGAAAACGGCACCGAAGAAGGTATCCACCAACACAGCAGTGCAGTTAATCAGTAAGGCGAAAAGCAACCACCATAGGGCGGTACCACACCTTACTTCACGCCGAAGAGGTCAAGGCCAGCTCCAGGAGATACAATAGCTCCAAGAAACACAAGGACACTCCCATCCGTAGTGAAGGTCTGATAAATGAAGCCAAATTCCGTGGCGTATCGTCGGCACTAAATATAAGAAAAAGAACAGAACGAACAGGCCCAGCAAATGGATAAAAGTGAAAAAGTAAAAGCGAAACGCTCACAGTCAAAGCAAGCGGCGATTCGTAAGAAGAGGTCTTGCGTGCCATGCGGTCAAATCCGGTAAAAGCTAGTTGCTGACGTGCGAAAAAACAGGCAAACTCGCAACGGTGAGATGATCGTCGAGCTGGAGAAGGTTACAAAGAGCTAACCATGAAAGCCATGGGTTACGCGGTGGATGTGAGAGTCTTGTGCCTGGAAGCGACGCTCCAATGCAAGGATTTGAATGAGGTTGCTTCGGAGGAAGTAATAAGGTTAGTCACGAAGGAGCAGTTCAAGTTGAGGGAAGCTCAGATGAGCATCCGCATGAGAAAGGGACCTTGTGAAACGCAAGGTGCCACGATTAAGCTTCCAATTGAAGCAGCAAACAAAACTCTTAGGTAGGCTAGTCGGTGTGCCCACTGAGTGTTTCTCAACGACCGGAGGGGTGCTATAAGTGGCTATTAAATCACAGTAGAGGTTGTTCGCGTGGAGCCAATCTCTATTGTGTTGATGCGCGGTCATACCCCCCGCACAACTAGCTTTCACTTTCCTTATCTGAGGTTCCGTGAGCATTTCCCGTTCGATCGCCAAGTTTCGCCTGAGGTGCACTTGTCAACTTTCACGCTGTCAGTCTTCAACGGCGACCAAAAACAATGGGCCTCCTTCAAGGTCCTGTTCGAAAGCTGCATTCATTCGAGGAACATTAAGGATTCCATGAAGCTGCAGTACCTGCACTCACGGAGAGGCAAAGAAGTTGGTTAGTGCGTTCACTATCACCGACGCCAATTACGCAGAGGTTTGAGACAAACTGCACGAGTTCTACGATAAGAAGAAGCATACTGTCGTGGTACTTGTCAAGAAGTTTGTACACTAGCCACCGCGTACTGCGCCGACACTCGAGGGACTCCGCAAAATTGCGTCGACCTCCGATGAAATTGTACGACATTTCAAGGCTCTAGGCTATACGAATCCGTGGTTGATACATTTGCTGCTGAGAAGAAACAACGTCTTATACATCGCATGCCACCGACGATCGTGCGATACTCGGCCTACCGACATCAATCATCTTGGACCAAACTCTACGGAAATTCCGTAAAGTGGAGAAGGTGCCTAAAACCAAGCAGTTTATCCCGGATGAGCAACGCGCTGTCGAGCATTTTCACTCCACTCTGTCCCAAAACGAATAAGAGGCTGTTCAAATCCATGGAGCAGAAGTTCAGCATCGATCAAGATCTATCAACAGTTCATGGCTGAGTATGAGGCTCTCGGCCACATGGAAAAAATACCGCCAGACTAGGTGACGGTTACATAGGAAAATTCGTTCTATCTTCCGCATCACGCCGTGTGGAAGGATGCAAAAACGATGAAGAAAATACTTGTCGTGTTTGACGCCTCAAGCAACAGCCCTGCTTCCGGGGTTTCACTGAACGACCGCCCAAATGTGAACGAGTCTCTTTTCAATGTTTACCTTCGCTGGTGCACGTACATTATCGTCTTTATCGCTGACATCGTGAAAATGTATCGGCAAATTCTCGTTGCCTTGGAAGATACCGATTTCCAACGAGTAGTATGGCGAAGTAGTTCGGACCAATCAACCAGTTACGCACTTGCAGCAGGTCGCTGAAGACAATAAGAAAAAACACCCGTTGGCAGCGGATTCCCAAAAACTGTTATGTGGATGACCTACTCTCGGGGGCGGATTCCACTGACGAAGCTAAATTTCTCCGCAACGAAATCACCCAGGTACTCGAAAGCGATGGCTTTTCTCTGCGAAAATAGAGCACAAATAAACCGCAGCTATTGGAGTGCGACATCATTCAAGATTAACCCATTCAACTAACACAAACGAATGAAGATGGCTCCGTCATGACACTGGGAATCAGATGGATACCTCGAGAGGACGTATTCAGTTTCAAGTTCACCTTCGACATCGACAGCGTGAATACCAAACGTCAAATACTGTCCGACTCGTCAAATTTCTTCGATCCTTTCGACTGAATTGCACCGGTGATCATTCGAATGAAAATAATGTTCCAACACTTGTGGCTCTATGACTGCAGTTGGGGCGATCCACTTCCAGCCTTTATCCTGAGGGAGTGGATCGAATTAAAAGAAACGCTGCACCATATCCAGAGGATTCAGATCGAGAGATTGATTCCGCATTATCAAGCCAAATTCCAGGTTCATGGGTTTCGCGGACGCCTACGAAGCCGCATACGCTGCTGTCGTGTACACACAATATGTGAACCAAGATTGAAGAATTGTAACTAATCTGGTCGTGGCCAAGACCAGGGTGGCTCCCATCCTTCAAATTTCACTACCACCCCTGGAGCTACTGGACGAACTACTCGTCGACTTGATGATTCAGGTGACAGATTCGTTCTCAAATATTAACGCAGGAAGCACTGGCGTCATGTATCATCAGCAGATAACCCGCCCGACGCGGTACGATTAGCCAAATTTTTGCGACAAAAATCGATAACTCGAAAACCATTAACTTTAAACAAATGATGCTTTCGGATCCTCCCTTAGCTCAGTCGGTAAAGGCGCAGCTACAAAGCAACACCATGCTGGAGGTGGCAGTTTCGATTCCCGGTCTGGTCTAGGCATTTTTCGTAAAGGAAAATTACTCGACTCCCTGGGCATAGCGTATGATTGTACTTGCCACACAAACATACTAATGCAAAAAGGGTACCTGGCATCGAAAGCTCTTAATTAATAACTGTGAAAGTGCATTTAGAAAACTAAGTTGAGAGCAAGCAATAAGCTAATTGTGAAAGCAAGAAGCTTGAAATGCTAAAGAAGAAGATGAAGCTTTCGGAAGATTTGATCTAAAAAATAAGATCTATCGTTTGGTTTGGGTGGTCTTTTAGTGATCATAATAAAAATTCTAACTTTTTATTTTTATGATTTACAGGATTAGTTCCCCTGTAGATAATAACGGGGTATAACTCAATAATGAGAATGATTTTAACTCTCTCATACCAACTCACAAACGTGCACAGAGAATTATGTGAATCAATGCTCTCTGTCTCCCCAACATAATCGCATGTTTTGTTTTGTTCCAACTTGTTCAATTGTGTTCAAAGTGTCGTCGAAGCAAGAAGCATTACGCGAGCGGATTGTACAGTTCTATGAAACGAACATAAATCACGGGAAAAGTTCACTGTGAACAATTTTAAAACCGAGAATGTTCCAGTTTCAACCATCTATCGTATCCTGACTTCCTCAGGAACAGCTCGTAGGAGTGGTAGTGGGAGACCGGCTAAAATAATGGACAAGGAAGGACTTAGATTGCTCTTTAGTACTTTTAAGGATTCGATTAGTCAATCGTATGATGATGATGATGATGATGATGAAATACTAGCATCTATTGTAGCAAGGTAACTTTCCATATCGTGGAATCATCTGAAAAACGATTTTATCAGGATTCTATTTTTGTTTGTGATCATCAAGCTCCTGTATGATGGGCCAAAAACGTTTGGACGGGCCCGTAAGCAGAGACACTTACACGAAACCCGCGAATATAGGGAAGATAATCTCTTTCAAAAAGCAAGTTTACACTCACAGCACTAGAATCGAGCCCTCGAATGACAGAATAAACCCAATAGATGGGGTCGAAAAGCCCGCCCTCGTTCCGCAAAATGTTCACAATCGGGAGGAGGCAGTCCCATGCTCCCTATCCAAATCTTTTCACTTGGGTGCCCTGACGCCAGCTGTGGTCCAAACCACTTGATGGAAACTGTTCAAATTGTGTCCACATAATTTCCTATAATTTTTTTAGGCTGTGCTAAAATTTTTATTATGCTACTTAAATTTTTCACAAAAGTACGTATTTTTGAAATTGGTATGTCCAAAAACGACTTTTTTGACATATGTTATCAAAGCTCCAAATTTACAAATCTGATCAACATGAAATTTTTGTCACATAAGTTCAATACATTAATTATAGTTCTGTCAAAAATTCACTCAAAGATATTGATAATTGAAAAAGTTACAGAAGGTTGAATATGACGGTTTATGAAAGCAAAATTTTGCTCGGCTTTTTTTTTGCTACTGATTGTATGGGTTAAAACACATGTTTTTTGCCACTGTGTACTTTCCGCCTGATAAAGCTTGCAAGTCATCATATGAAATCTTATTCCAAACTGAAGCAATCGTATCTCGTTTCCCTCCTGAATTCAAAGTTCATATATATGGTGTCAATCAGCGACATGTAGATTTTATTCCTGATTCAGATAATGAGAGTATTTTACTTCCCGTCGTTGGAGATAACGAAACATTACAATTTATTTTTGAGAAAAATGCGGGTTAAGGCTTCATCCAAATAAAGAAATTAAAAAAGAACGTAAGAAATCAACAAAATTGTTACTTAGATTTCTTATTAACGAACATACATGTAGACTTCTGTGTTATGGAAAAATGAAGCATTTCACACTACTATAGAGTTCTCAATTTTCGTACATAATAACGTTAATCCCAACGATTGCTATTACGAAAATACCTTGGACTTTAAAAAGGCTAACTATGGCAATATTAGACACAAATTGAAGAATGTAAATTGGCAATCAGTTCTGAAGAATGAAGAAAATGTTGAATACGCAGTGGAGGTTTTTCTTATAAAATCTTGTCAGTGATCATTCAGGAGGATGTTTCACGCACGAGAAGGCGACGTAATTATAACTCCAAAAATCCAGTCTGGTTCAGTAAAAAAATCATCAATCTAAAAAATCGGAAACAGAAGGCTCACAAAACGTATAGAAAATACAATAATCAAGCTAATTTAGATACATACCTATATGCACATTTGTGCTCAACTTAATTGCGCTATTTCTGCTGCACTTAATGCGTACAACGGAAAATGAAATCAAGTCATGTCCAAAAATTGTTTCAACTATGTAAAAACTAAACTGAAATCTGGTAGTTTCTCATCCAGTTTAGTAGTAGACTTTGGATGAAAGCGAAGGCGATAATTCAGAAGATATTTGTAGTCTTTTCGCGGAATTTTTTCAAGAAACTTATTCTATGTTCACGAATAATGATCGTGATTTTGAATACTTCTCATACTTTGCTGGCTGTTCAAATAATGCAGTTGTTAGTCACATACATGACCATGACATTCTGTCAGGTCTTCAAGATTTGGATGCCTCTAAAGGTCCCGGGCCAGATGGAATTTCGCCAATATTTATGAAAAATTGGCAGTTGAGCCTACCTTTCCTTTATTTTGGCTGCTCAATAAGTCACTAGCATCCGGTAAATTCTCAGCAGAATGGAAAAAATCTTTCTTAATCCCAATATACAAATCTGGCAGAAAATCCGATATTCGAAAATATCGTGGAATTGCAATAATATCGTGCATCCCAAAACTCTTCGAATCAATTATAAACAAAAATATGTTTAATCAAGTCAAACATAAAATAACGAATGCACAACACGGCTTTTTCAAGGGACGTTCCACCACAAAAAACCTGCTCGAATTTGTTGATTACTCTATGAAAGCAATGGATAAAGGTAATTACATAGAAACTCCTTATACAGATTTCAACAAAGCGTTAGATAGACTTGACATTTCTATGTTGATTCTCAAGCTTGAAAAAATAGGAATTGAGTTAAGACTCCTTAATTGGATCAAGTCGTATTTAACTGATCGCTAGCAAATAGCAAATAGATTCAATGATAAAAAATCAAATCCTATTAAAGTCAAATCTGGTGTTCCTCAAGCTTCACACTTAGGTCCATTTCCTTTTATCTTAAAGACTGTATTCAATGAAATTTGGACACACGCAATTGTTCGTAACTTTTTAGCGTAATGAGTTTCGTGAAAATCGGTCGAGTGATTTCAGTGATGGCTTCGAATGAAGAAATAGTGCGCCAACAAATTTTGGGTACTCACTTCGAAAACCCAAACGCTTCTCATCGATGGATCGGAAAACAGCTCGGAATCGCACATTCAACCGTATCTCATGTGACCAAAACGTTCAAGGACCGTAAGACAACCAAGCGGAAAAATGATAGTGGCAAAAAGCGTGGCACATCAAATCCGGAGAAGGCCAGGATGGTGTTGAACCAATTTAAGCTTTATCCCAACATTTCGATCAGGGATTTTGCGAAAAAGGCGAAAGTTTCAGTTTGTTTTGTGCAGAAAACAATGAAACGTTCTGGGTAAATTCAATGTGAGGAAAGAACAGAAAGATAAGACAATAAACAGACGAGTTACACGGTGTTCAATAAGTTCGGATACACTTTCAAAATTTGTTAAAAAAATGAAAACATGTTTTTTTATTTTTTGGATTTATGTTATTGAAAGCTATGTTTACAAGGAACGTTTACAACATTTTTCTTGGAATGACCCCCCCTTTGTACTCCTTAACGAGCTTCAAACGTTTCTCGAACGCGTCGCAGGCGGCACGCACGGACTGCATGGGCATTTCGTCCCAGATTTTGAGAATTACCGTCTTGAAATGATCCAAAGTGCTGACCTTGTATTCGTTCAGCTTCGCCATCATATAGGACCAAACAAAAAAGTCGAGAGGATTCAAGTCCGGGGAGCTGGGAGGCCACAAAGTTTTGTCCAGAAAGTCGGTTAAATTGTCCCGACACCAGGCTTGAACCACATTTGCCGTATGGGCTGGTGCACCGTCCTGCTGGAACACGTAGTGCTCATCGCCGTAGAGGCTTCGGAGACTGGGGGCAACAACCTTTTCCAAAACCTCAGTTTTGTAGTACGCCGCGTTGATTTTGACGTTTTTTCAATAAACACCAAGGGTAGCTTACCACGTTTGCATACTGCCCCCCAAACCATCACCGACGCGGCACTTTGGAACCGAGGGATGTTTATATTGGATTCAGGAATGCTGTCCCTCGATGGCGCCCACACCCGGTCATTTTGCACATTGTGCGGCTGCTGCAGCACGAACAGTTTCTCGTCCGAAAAAACAAACTCCTGACCAGCGTGCCGAGAGAGGATCCTCTTAGCTCGATCCAACCGCTTTTTGCTGGTAGCCTCCGAAACGCCATGGACCTTACGTTTTTTGTAAGGCCTGAAACCAAGGTCCTTGGTGAGTATGGTGTGAGCGGTTCCAATGGAAACGTTGAGATCTGCAGCCGTTTTCCGGATTGAGCGGTTCTTTTTGCGCCGAATTCGCTCCCTCACGATCTGGATGACCCGTGGCGTCCTCGCTGAACGCGGCCGACCGGATCTCCCCCGCCCCCCCCCCCGCTCGCCCCTGGTGCTGGTCACAAGTTCCCCTCCCCCCCCCCCGATTTCCCCCCCCCCAAAAAAACCCCCGGTCCCCCCCCCCTCCAAAAACCCCCAATTACCAAATCCCGATACTCTTTCCTCCCCCCGAACAAACAAAAAACAACCAACAAAATGCCAACACCGCGCACATTCGGTAGCGTATGAATGAAGCTAAAGCTGACACCAATACCAATGCAGAATATGTACATGGCGCATACCTACGCAATGATCTTTCGTGTCGATAATTCGTTTATTGTTTGTTTGGCTATTCATCGCGCCGATACGTGATATATCATGGTGTGTCTACGTTGTCAGAAAAAAGTGTGCGGCTCTGACCGAATTGTATGTCAGGGTTATTGTGGTGCTACCTTCCATGCAGTTTGTGTGAATGTCGATGAGCCTCTCCGAGAGCAGCTAGGCATAAACGGCACCAATGTTTTCTGGATGTGTAATGGCTGTGCCAATCTTTTTACTAACGCGCATTTTCGCACTATGATGACCGGCTTCGACAACAAAACTGATGATCTGCCGAAAGCGATGCAAACTATGCAAATAGAAATAGAGAAGCTGCACTCTGCGTTAAATGTATTATCGGACAAGGTAGACGCTAAGCATAACACTCCGACTCCTTTTGCTACCCCGAACGGTTGGCCCAACCTTGGAGCCAATGGGAACCGGCTTGATTCGATGAAAAATACACCAAAGCGCCGCAGAGGTATGGATGGAATTTCGGTTGCAACTCCCAGCGTTACGAGTAACATGGGAACGAAAAAAGTCAACGCGATTAAAACTGTTCGTCTTGCTGGTCGCCCCACTGACGATCTGTTCTGGATTCATTTATCTGCTTTCCATCCAACAACCACAGACAACCAAATTGCCACACTTGTATCTGAGTGCCTCGATTTGAGTAACATGCAACCTAAAGTGGTTAAATTGGTGCCAAAGGGAAGAGATTTAGATTCGCTCCAGTTTGTGTCCTTCAAAGTAGGAATAAAGGTCGAGCTGAAGGATAATGCCCTCTCCAGTGAGTCATGGCCAGAAAACATTCGTTATCGTGAATTCGAGGATTACCGAGCAAAAAACGCACCGAGAGTGGTTACTCTATCGTCGATGGAAACTTCGGACAATATTCTGTCTTCAGCAATGGAAACAACGAATTCGTCAATGACGGGCTCATAGGAACATATGCAACTTCTTCGATAACGCCGGGACGCACATCTGCCGCAAGCCTTTTGGAAGCCTCCGACCTGCCCATCACAGTCGAGCCCCTCCTGCCAGCGACCTGCAGCCGTCCCGGGCCTGTGTATGGTGTCGGTGAGGTGGTCTTCCAAAAACCCCGTGCAGGCAAGTATACTGTTTTTCCGAACCGTGCGTGCCCTGATATGCTTCTCGTTTCCAGTCTATCAGCAAGGAAGTCGAACTGCATACCCTCTTTCCAAGCACAAGGACAAACCCCAAGCTTCACGGAATCTTCGGATTCGCCTCTCACTAATGGCGTTTCCAATCAAATTCACACCCAGCCACCAGAATCATTCGAATGGCGACACGACGTAGTGAGCACGCTATCATCTATTCCAACACCGGGACGCATCGAAGCTTGTATTATGGAAGCCCTCGATCCCCCCACCGTAGTCGAGACATTCCCGCCAGCGACCTGCAGCCGTCCCGGCCCTACGTGTGGGTGTGGGGAAAGGGTCTTCCAGATCGCAATCTCAGGCAAGTACGAATCTGTTAATCACCCGACAAGACCTGATTCGCCCTCGGTTTACAGCATATATCCATTGTTTCCTGGCGCTTCTCAACAATCATCGCTTGTAAGCCAAATGCCGAGACGCACCGAAGATTGCATTATGGAAGCCCTCGATCCCCCCACCGTAGTCGAGCCATTCCCGCCAGCGACCTGCAGCCGTCTCGGTCCTACGTGTGGGTGTGGGGAAAGGGTCTTCCAGAACGCAAATTCAGGCGAGTACAATTCCGTCAACCCCCAGACAGGACCTGATCCGCCCTCCGATTCCAGGCTACTTTTGGTTCCGAACACCGTACGTCAGCGTTTATCATCCAGCAGCACAGCGACTGGTGAAACAAGGCGCCTGAATACACGAAAGTTACGCATCTACTACCAGAACGTCCGTGGCCTGCGCACGAAGATCGATTCGTTCTTTCTTGCTACTGTTGGTTCGGAGTATGACGTAATAGTGCTAACGGAGACGTGGCTTGATGATAGCATTTTGTCAACGCAGTTGTTTGGAAGCTCATTCACGGTATTCAGGACAGACCGAAGCAGATTAAATAGTCGGAAATCGCGTGGTGGAGGAGTTTTGATTGCCGTCTCCCGTAAGCATTGTTGCTGCATTGATGCAGCGCCTGTTAGCGATGCCCTTGAGCAGCTTTGGGTAAAAGTTAAATTCGAAAGATCATCTGCTAGTATCGGGGTGTTGTATTTGCCACCTGATCGTCGAGACGATGTAAACCTCATTCAGCAACATGTTGATTCCATTGGTTCCGTGCTATCGTTCTTAAAACCTAATGATATAGCTCTCCAGTTCGGGGACTATAACCATCCGGAGTTGCAATGGGTTATATCGGAGAGCGGCTCCTCTCTTGACATCGACACAAGCAGATCGCGGTTGACTACATCTGGTTGTGCACTGTATGATGCATTCTGTTTCCATGGTTTGGTACAAGTGAATGGCGTAGAGAATGTGAACTCCCGCATCCTTGATTTAATCCTTACCAACGAGGCAGCCCTGCCAAATTGCTGCGTAGAGGAGGCAGCCGATTCTCTCGTTGCAATAGACCCGGCACATCCAGCCATTGACATTTCCGTGTCCGAAATCGTTCCATTATGCTTTGAGGTAGTTGAGGAAATCCCTAAGTTTGATTTTCGACGGGTTGACTACAATGTGTTAAATGAAGCATTATCATCGATTGATTGGCATTTTTTATACTCACAACGGGATTTGGACGACGTTGTCGATATGTTCAACGCAGAGATACGGCAAGTTGTTGAAGCACATGTCCCACTTCAACGAACCCCAATTAAGCCGGCTTGGGGTAATAGGCATCTGCAGAAACTGAAGCGTCACAGACGAGCTGCTCTCCGAAAATATAATCAACACCGCTCGAACACGTCGAGGCGTCGATTCGTGCTAGCTAGCAACGAATATAAGCGATGTAATCGCTTCCTGTATGGGCGCTATATAGATCGTACCCAAACAAGTTTGCGTAGGAATCCTCGGAAGTTCTGGTCTTTTGTCCGCTCAAAACGTAAAGAAGATGGATTGCCAAGCTCTATGTATTTTGTGGACTATTCTGCCAATACAGCCTCTTCCAAATGCGAGCTTTTTGCCGAGCACTTTAAAGGTGCGTTCTCCCCTAGAATCGCCACACCGCAACACATCGATGCTGCCTTACGTGACACTCCGTTAGATAGCTTTGACTTTGGAATGTTTGAGATTACTGCTGAACATGTTCGTGATGCTATTCGCAAATTAAAGCATTCTGCTTGTCCCGGACCTGACGGAATCCCGCCGACCTTGGTGAAAAACTGTTCGGACGGACTGGTGGAGCCTTTAGTCAAGCTGTTTAATCTTTCTTTGCAATATGGAACGTTCCCTGCTAGATGGAAAACCTCGAGTCTCACGCCAATTCACAAAAAAGGGGACAAATGCAACATTGCCAATTACCGCGGAATAACGTCGTTAAGTGCCTGCTCTAAAATATTTGAGATAGTTGTGAAAAACGCACTCTTCGCATCCTGTAAGAATTACATATCTTGTGACCAGCATGGATTCTACCCGAAAAGATCTGTCGCAACTAATTTAACTCAGTTTGCTTCCCTGTGTATTCGCTCGATGGACGCTGGCCTGCAAGTGGATGCTGTGTATACTGACTTTAAAGCCGCCTTTGATCGTGTGAACCATGATATTCTTCTTCATAAGCTAGAGAAAATGGGAGTATCTGCAGCCTTTGCGAGATGGTTCAAATCATATCTTACTGACAGATCTGTGTGCGTTAGGATTGGGACGTCGCAGTCCGAACCTTTCACTGCATGCTCTGGTGTGCCACAAGGAAGCAACCTTGGTCCGATATTGTTCTCACTCTTCATTAACGACGTTGCGACTATTCTGCCACCTGGTACGCGGCTCTTCTTTGCGGACGACGTGAAAATATTCATGATAATATCATGTCTCGAGGATTGCCATAAGTTGCAGCATTTGCTGGATTTATTTGACGATTGGAGCAACCGAAACCTTTTAACTTTGTGCGTTGCTAAATGTAATACCATTACGTTTAGTAGAAAACTTCAGCCAATCAACTTTCGCTACACTTTGTCTGGTGAAACCCTTGAACGCGTCTGCAAAGTCAAAGATTTGGGCGTAATACTGGATAGCGGACTTACGTTTCGGATGCATTACGAGGATGTAATTTCTAGGGCGAACAAGCACCTGGGGTTTATCTTCAAAATCGCCGATGGATTTCGAGACCCGATGTGCATGAAATCTCTGTACTGCGCACTAGTACGTTCGATCCTGGAATCCGCTGTTGTTGTCTGGTGCCCGTATAGCAGTATTTGGATCGACCGCATCGAGGCAGTTCAAAAAAGATTCGTTCGTCGGGCCTTGGGGCGTCTTCCCTGGCGTGACGCGGTAAATTTGCCACCATATGAGCACCGTTGCATGTTGCTGGGAATCGAAACCTTGGATAAAAGGCGTTTTTATGCTCAAATATATTTTGTGACCAAGGTGCTGAGTAATGAAATTGATTCTCCTGCCATTCTCTCTGATCTCAGCCTGTATGCACCAGTAAGGCATCTCAGAAGACGTAACTTTCTTCATCTTGAGTCGAGAAATAGTCGTTATGGACAACACGATCCGGTAAGGTTTATGTCGTCACGATTTAACGAGGTTGCTGAACAATTCGACTTCAACGAGCCTGCCAGCGCATTTCTGCATCGCCAAAGGAACGTGTTACGTAGAGTTTAAGTTTTAAGTTGTTTTAGTTAATATTATTCATTAAGACCCCAATTGATCAGATGGATTTTTACAAATATACAAATATACAAATAAAAAAGAATAAACAAACACACCACCGAGAAAAAAAAACAAAAAAAAAAATAACAAAACAAAAAAAAAAAAAAAAAACAACAACAAAAAAAAATAAACAAAAAATTTAAAAAAAAAAAAAAAAAAAAAGACCGACCCCCCCCACCACGCACACAACCCCCCAGTATTATAGTAGACACCACAAAACGAACAAAGCGGAGAAAAAAACAAGTCCAGAAAAAAAAAAAACAAAAACCAAAACCAAAAAAAAAAACAAAAACCCACACAGAGAAATTTCAGAAGGAGAAGATTCTACCGAAGATAATTAATTACGAGGATAGTTGTCTGAAGTCAATTAGACAGTGGCCCTTCATCATTATTCTTACTAATACAAGAAAGATAACATAGGTTGAGCAGATAATCAAAAAATAATAATAAAAAGAACAAATAAGAAAATAGAAAATAGGGACAAGCGAAGAGTTAAGAAATAAGATCAGGTGTAGGGAGTACCGCCGATAAAGTCTTGAGGCTGACTCACAATTTAATCATTAAACCTTAAAATATAAATGGTTGATTATAATCATCTATTTACAATGATTCAATAATTTTTTTTTTTTTTTAATCTTTATTTTACGTCGGCCTATTTCCTCACATGGTGACAATCACCGACGCCAGGAAGACGACTCCACCACCTGGACCCTACCTAACGACTCATGAATATGAACCGGGACCAACGGCTTTACTTCCCTTCCGAAGGAAGACGTGACTAGATTTTTTCGCCTCAGAAAAACCACCGACGTCGACTGGGATTGAACCCAGACCCACTGGGGTGCCAAGTAGCAGTCACGCTTACCACTACACCACCGACGCCGGCTAACTGTGATTCAATAATTGGAATGAGCAAATGATCAAACTTGATGAAAATAATAATAATAAAAAATGAATAAACGAAATGAAATAATTAAAAAGGAGGTAAAAGTAAAACAAATTAATGACTCAAAAGTATAAATATAAGTAATGAAATATTCTACATAATAATAGGAATGATAGTAACGTATTTTATTCATAACTAATATTTAAATAACAGAATAAAGGCAGATTACATACACCTTTAATAAAATATAATATAATAATACAAAAACAGTAAAAATAAGGTTAGTTTATGCAATGAGAGTAAAAAAATACAATAAAGGCAATAATTATAATAATTGTAATTTAACAATATATATAGTGAACTACAAGGCCATGGCAAAAGATGCTACAAATTGCACAAGTTTTCGTTAAATACAAGCAAAGGCTCTCTTTCAAACAAACTATTAGTATTCAATAGATAGAAATAGAAATAGTCCCGATAATTCTACGCTAAATTAATGATGTATAAATTAAGTATCTCATTTATAAAAAAATAAGGAAAAAAGCCCACATATAAATCTATAACGATTTTGATGCGAGGGAGGATGGGAGGACGTTACTATCATTTCAAATAATTGATCGCCTAAACAATGTTCAATTATAAAGGAACACGCCTTAATAAATTGCATATGGTTAGTTGGCTTAACGACCCATTAGGGGCTTAACTCGAACCATTTAGGGTATAGTTCTACCATATGAGCTTTCGCCTGTTGGGTAAAGGGCTACGAGGGCGAGTTGTTTCAGGTTAAATCTGAAAGATTGAAAACGTTTAATGTATTAGTAATATAAACTTAATAATAAACCATAAAAATAACTGTAGCAACAAACGGTTGGTACAATTGTATCCAAGTATGTAAATATAAAGAGAACCATGATATTTATTATTGTATATCAATAACCAAATTTAAAAAAATGACGATGAGCATTTATAATATTATAATAAATTAAATAATAGAATAAAGATTAACAAAATATTGGCAATAACCAATCAAAGAAATGTACTGAACAACTAAACAAAATAAATCAAGTGCCAAATGTCTCAAATTACAGTTAAAGCCCATCAATTAATTACACCAGTAATTCGATAATTACTGACTTTTTACTGATTAATTCAAATTAACCCTTAGAGTAATAGGTATATCCTGATAATACGTACCCTTGTTGTAAGTATTATGGATGTTAAAAATTAGAGCCATGTTGACATTCATCGTTAACACTAGGCCGTGGACTGGGCAACGGTGGTGAGTAAACGGGAGAAACAGCTGATTAGCGAGGGACCACTGTTTCACACGGTAGACTACCATTGAGGAGTGAACTGGGTGTGCGGGTGTGTGTGTGTGTGTGTGTGTGTGTGTGTGTGTGTGTGTGTGTGTGTGTGTTTTTTTTTTTTTTTTAGTAAGGTTGAAAAAAGCTTCAAAAGCCTGGCCTGGCACTGTGTGGGACTCACTCAAGCGGTAATGGGACTCGCTTCCGTCGTGCCTAACCACTAAAAAACATTCCTTATTTCTCTTTGCCTTCTCCCCCCGGGACCACGATGAAGCGACTACTTCAGGGGGCGGCTGTGCTCATGCACTTCTCTGTTGTATTGACTCTTGCCGACGTTATTTTGTGCTGCTTTATGTGCCCATCGAGACGTGTACCGATATGGAGTAGCCGGCCGTCATAACGTGCCCTCCTTCACAGTCACCCTCGTGGGACACCGACGCTGCTTGACCGCTGATGTTCCCTCCATTCGCGCTGCAACTCAGTCATAATTTGCGTCACTACGCTATTAACGGCATTCCAGGTGCTCTCCTCACGACACATTTCCTCGATGATGTTCTCCGTATTAAGCACCGGCATCTCCCTTCGAACTTCCTCAAACCTTGGGCAATCGAAGATCACGTGCTCCGCTGTTTCTTCTGCGTTTCCACACACTAGACAGACGGGTGACGTTGCGTGTCCGAACCGATGCAGATACTTTCTGAAGCATCCATGACCAGACAGGAACTGCGTCAAGTGAAAGTTAATTTCGCCATGTTTTCTGTTTGTCCAAGACGACAGAACTGGTATAAGCCGGTGTGTCCACCTACCGTTTCTCGCCGTGTTCCACTCCTGCTGCCATTTCTCTATCGATGTCGCACGCACGATCTTTCGAACCCCTTTGGTTTCCTTCCTCGTGTAGCACTCACTGTCCTCGACCAGGATAATGTCGATAGGAATCATTCCGGCGATAACACATACTGCTTCCAAAGAGATGGTCCTGTATGCGCTCGCAACTCGCATGCCCATGAGACGATACGCTCTGTTTAACTTAACACGATTCTTCTTGCTTTCCAACGCTGAAATCCAGGCTGGCCCACCGTACCTCAGTATTGAAGAGGAAACGCTAGCTAGTAGACGTCGGTTACTACTGGTAGGTCCGTTGCTATTCGGCATGATTCTGGCTATCGCGTTAATAGCCTTTGCCGCTTTTTCGCAGGCATAATCGACGTGGCTGTTGAAGTTCAGCCGGTCATCGATCATCACTCCCAAGTACTTCAGTGCTCGCTTCGAGGCTATGACATGCCCTCCCACGACGATTTCCGCCCGTTGCACCGCTTTGCAATTGCTGACCACTAGCAGCTCCGTTTTATGGTGTGCTATCTGCAATTTAGCTTCGCGCATCCAGTTCTCGACCGTGTGTGTGTGTGTGTGTGTGTGTGTGTGTGTGTGTGTGTGTGTGTGTGTGTGTGTGTGTGTGTGAGATTTGTTGAGTGCTATCCCGCAACGTAACTAGGAGTTTCATCAATGAGTTCAACGTATTGAATAATTTTGCAGGTGGTTCACGCTCTCATACAAACGCTACACCACTGTACCAGCGAGCGGCACTACTGATGGAAACGGCATGATACAACAATCTTCCTCTCTCGTTCATACCGCGGCATGAGCCTGTGCACGATGTAAATTTTTGACTTTTGCCGTGAGCCGCGTCTTCAAGCGTCCTGTAAGAGTGAGGAAGGCAACACCAAACACGGCAGACGGTAGGAGCCAGAAAGATAAATCAATTATAGCAGCGTGTACAGGCTCATGGCAGAGCGAAAAAAAAAATTAAAAAAAAATATATGAGGACAAGGATAATAGAATGATCAAGAGAGGGAGATTTCTTACACGAGATTAGCAGAGTATATGGGCTGGTGGCGGTTGCGTTTAGAGTTTTGTAAGACACATATACAGCCGAACAGTAGTCAGAAACGACAAAGCGATCTTCTTACCAAAAGACGAGTGACGGCAGCGTTGGGACCATTGAGAGGAAAGAATAGCAGTGGGCAGAGCTGAAATCAGGGGGTTGTGCGGCAATAAGGAGGGTGAATGTTAATACCGTTATTTTATTGATAAACTAGGGTAGGGAACGGCTTCAGCTCCCCGAGACCCTATTCCAAGCACGGGGTAAACGATAACTTACAACGCTCATTTTTTGCACCATGGTGCATCATCATGAGAAGCATCATACTGCAAAAAATGAACGTTATAGGTTAACGTTTAGCCCTTGCTTGGAATAGGGTCCCGGGGAGCTTAAGCCGTTCCCTACCCTATATAATTCTGTACATATCGTATCGGTTCTAGGATGGTAATTTTCTTCTTTCGCACACTGGTAGACGCAGCGGTAAGGGTGGGGAACAAAAAATACAAAACCTAACATTGATCCTACATTTTCTATTTGACAGACATTAAGAATCATTTATGGGCCCAGTAGGAAACAAGAGTTAGCGGAGAGTTCAAATTGCCTCTTAATTTTATTTTTATTTCTTTTATTTTAGATTTATTAAGTTTCCGTTTTTAGGCGGTAATCATACTCATAGGAACTTTAATTCGCCTTGTCGTCTGCTTAAGTTTTCTTTGCTATTTGTCTAGGATGCCAGGTGATCAACTCTCTTTCATTATTTCAGAGTTTCAAGCAACTAACAGCGCTGCGGATGAGACAAATAGCTGCATTTTATTATTATATGTACGTTATTTAGTATTTCAATACAACATCGTATTATTTTCATCATTGAATATTAATAAAATCAGATTATAATTATTATTAATAAAAACAAATAATAATAGTTAAATTTTATCTGCTTCAAGGTTACAAGGACGTGGATCCCAGATAGTATAGCAATTTTTTACATTGTACTTATAGGTTCTTTTCTATCAATTTTGATCATTGCATATTATTAAAATAAATAAATTATCTTCAATTCTACTGATTATGTATATCCATATGTCATAGATACATACATATTTTCTACTGTTTGTTATATAATTAAATGTTTTACGGATGTTTATACCCCTTTTAATTGCGAAATGGTTGGTTAAAAAAGGTTTCACATTCCGGAGTTACATTCATCTACCAATGATTGAGCTGTAATGAGCCACCAAGCAGCATATTATTATCATAGGCCTATCATTGTTAAGTTATTTCATCATATTATTTTATTTAACCCATTCAATTCATCGAAAATATTACAATTTCATTTTAGTATACATTCATCATATAGCTGCAGCTAATCATCATTGCATATCATTATTATATCCATTAGAAAAATTAATAATAATTATTATGAAATTTTATCTGCTTCAAGGATATAAGGAAAGTGATCTCAGGTTATATAGATAATATATTACATTGTATTAATTAAGGTTTTTTTCTATTGATTTACAGCATTGGATATTCTTTTATTCCGTTTTTAAAATTTATAAATGATCCTCGTTTTGCAGATTATACCTACATATGTCAAAAACACATACATATTTTTTATTGTTTCATGAATAATTAAATGTTTTATGTCTTGTTTAATTGCAATATGACCTCCACATTCCAGAATTACATTCATCGGACACTAATTGAGCTGTAAAGAAACACCAAGCGGCATATTATTATCCTTTTATTGCATATTTTAATTATTTCATCATATTACTCTTTTATAACCATATTAAAATAACAGGAGGACGAATTCCATCTATGACATTTTAATTAAATATTCTTGTATATTTCATTGCTATATTACACACTACATATATTGCATATCATGACATATTATTTACATCATATATAATAAAAACTGGGTTGGGAGGGGGCATCAGGGTATCATTCAAGCTGAAGCTGGACGATGGTTTGATTGACTGCCTGAGTCTAGGAGGGAATGAACAGTATCATTTTCCTTATCCAGCCGATTCGATTGTGATGCTGTGAATTCTACTCCAACAGTTTCAGTGAGGGTGACGCACCCTTCTTAACAAGCCATCCTGTAGAAAGCCTAATAAGTACTGCGAATTGGGTTATTCGATTTGATGGATCGTATCTTTGGAAGGAGATTCTCAATTTCCCGCTGATTTCGCGTAAGTGTCTCTGCTTAGGGGTCCACCCCTCCGTTTTTGGCCCTTCATACAGCGATAGTGGGAATTCAGATCGGTGACTCAATTTGATCTTGCTATTAAGTGGAGCTGCATCTAAGCCAAGCGCTAGAAGCAGGGCTGGTGGCGGATTTGTGGATAAATAATAGTGACTTTAGTGACTAAAATTATAAAAATAGTGACCAAATAGTGACTAAAAAATTATCAAATTATAGTATTTTTTTAAATCTTTTATACATTTGTTGTAGAAGTACAGTAAAAATAAACTAAGTGATCACTAAGTTGTACCCGTCGGTTCGTTTTCGAGAACCATTTTCACAGGGCTGTCGTCCGACATTCTTACAACATGCCCAGACCATCGTAGTCGACCGATTTTTGCAATGTGTAAGATTGGAGGTTCTCCTAGCAACTGATGCAATTCGTGGTTCATTCGCCTCCTCCACGTTCCGTCTCCCATCTGCACTCCACCGTAGATCGTACGTAGCACCTTCCGTTCAAAGACACCAAGGGCACGTTGGTCCTCCACTAGCAATGTCCATGGCCGAGAACACCGGTCTAATTAATGTCTTGTAGATGGTCAACTTTGAAGTTCGGCGAACTTTGTTCGATCTTAGCGTCCTTCGGAGTCCAAAGTAGGAACGATTGCCAGCCATAATGCGCCTTTGTATTTCTCTGCTGGTGTCGTTATCGGCGGTCACCAATGAGCCCATATACACAAATTCGTCTACTACCTCGATTTCATCACCGTCAATCTGAACTCGTGGTAAGAGGCTAACATAGTCTTCTCGTGAGCCTCTTCCTTTCATGTATTTTGTTTTCAACGCATTAGTCATATCCTACCAATCCTACCAGCTTCAGCCTTAAGTCTGATGTACGTTTCCGCCATCGTCTCAAAGTTACGTGCTACGATATCAACGTCGTCGGCGAAGCCAAATAGTTGGACAGAATTCCTTAAGATCGTGCCACTCGTGTCTATCCCAGCTCTTCGAATCACACCCTCCAATGTAATGTTAAACAACAAACACGACAATCCATCACCTTGCCGTAACCCTCTCTGAGATTCGAAGGGGCTCGAGAGTGTCCCTGATACTCGGACAACACACATCACTCGATCCATCGTTGCTTTGATCAACCGCGTCAGTTTATCCGGTTTTTCCTGTGCTAGAATTACTTTTCACTACCTTAATCACCTGAGGGTATTTAGGCTCACCTACAGCCGCTTTCTTAGTAAAAAAAAACTGGTTCCAATACTCTTCAATTCTGTACTCGTTTCTCGAGGTCAGCACTTCGCAGTTTAACAAGTTCCATTCGTTGACCTGAATCGGAAGTAACTTGGCGATTTTCACAACATACTTGGAGCTTTCACTGGATGCAACGGCTGGTGGGTTGAGGCATTGGCAATATTTTATTAACGAATTCTGCAAACCAGACTTTTTACGTAGGGCTACGTCTTTGATTTCTATACTGCTGTACAATTAAAAAAAAATCAAATTGCGACCGTCACGAAAAGTGGTCAGGTTTTGAGCATTAATATCTCAGTCATTTTTCAAAAGATTATCAAAATTTTTACACCAATCGATCGGAAGTATTTCTACGCATCAATTTCAATACAGAACATTGTTGATATCGGGCCACATACTATTGAAAAATTCATAAATGTTAAGTCTTGCTCTAAAAAATATATAAACTCCTTCAGGCCGAAGGGGTCATATATGACCCCAAAAGGTTAATGGCTGTATAAAATCAAACAGACTGAATAAAAGTGTACACTGTCTTCTGCAAATTTGTTTTCCATCAATTCTTTTATCTAGATAAACATGAGTTTAAGGCCTAACTGACGACCTAGAACATCCTGAATATGAAGAAGTTCAGAAAGAAATACTAAATGCCTTATCAATAGTGTAAAGCTTTGTTTTAGACTATGTACACATGCATTTAATGCGTTTAATATTTTTGTATCTTTCGGAGATGTCCTTGGCCATCCAAAATGTACTTGAGTTCAGAACTTCAAATCTACAGTTGTAACAGTAGCTTTTAGGGCTTTATAAGGTTACGATATGTATTCAAACCTTTTGGAAGGTCAACAATCATTATTTGATAACTTTGTGATGTTCTTAGTCATCAAAACTGTCCTTGAGCTCAGAACATAAGATCTACAGTTGTAACAGTAGCTGTTTGGAGTGTGTAAAGGGACAATATATATTTGACAATATCGATTGAATAGCGTGAAAATTGTAAAATTAATGATGTAATATGGGACCACGTGCATTCGCATTCAAGCTAATCTAAAGTGCTGTGACCAAAAAGCGCTCTGTATTTGACAAGTTCAATTGAGGTTGAGGCAGCCTTCGCCAGGGCATCTAGTTTTTTGGTATAACTTCTCGACTTTTGTATAGTCGAAAAATCAAAAATATATTCGTAATTCAACCTAAACGAACAGTCAAATCATCAAATCTCCGCGTGTTTTGTGTAAGATGTAGTGGATATAATCGATTCCCTCCCGAAATTTGTGATGGCCGGTAGTTTTTCCCCGTTTTTTTGTTTTTTGTGCTTCGCTCCCGCACCCGGAGGAAGAGTTAAGGGTCCCCACAATTGATACGTCGCGGATGCGTTGACGTAAATTTGACAGAAAACCTATGGGAAAACTGTCAAATTAACTCAAACGCATCCGGAACGTATCAATTGTGGGCCAGCCATTACTATCAGCTTAGTTGTGTTTGTTAGTGCTGTTAGTATTGTACCACGCGGACGTAAATGATTAAATTAGAGTATTTTTCCGCTTAGTCGCGAGAGAATTGATGATTATAAGCAGTTTAGAAGTCGATATAGAGTCGCCTCATAGCGGGGGATTTTGATTATTGGCAGAGTGTGGAGAGAGAAAAAAGAAAACCAGTGCAATGTAGAAAACGGCCATTTGCTGGTCAGAAGCAAATAACGAAGCTAACGCGCATGCGCGTGTGAGTGGCTGGCATATAATTTCAGATGCACTCACCACGTGATGTACAGATGGAGAGCTGTGAAGTTTTTTTTTCTTCCGTTGCACAATGATTGTGATTTTCAAGTTAAATTTCTTCTCGGAAGTGCTTTTTTTTACCTGTGATTTTCATTGTATTGCATTTGTGCGCGAAGTACTAATTGTATTTGGGCTATTCCATTCAAAAGATGATGTGAAAATATTTACCGAGTAGCGGAGTGCTACTTCTGTAGACACATAAATGCATCCTTTAACATCACAGGGAAGCCGTTCAAATGAAGACTGTACATCAGCAAAAATTTCCGGTGAGATCCATCTAAATTTGAACGATACTACTAAATACGTGCCATCCTCAAAACAATAAGATTTGATGATGGAAGTGTATGCACAGTACCTATATCCGTTTGATGTTTGTACTGTGTCTATGCGGGGCTTGTTGTAAGTGAAAGTGACCTCGGAATAGACGTGAGTAACCAGGCATTCTGAAATGGGTCACTGGAACCCAACAGAGCTATCACCTTCCAACTCCCGGGCTAAAAATGTTTGTCGTGTCGGCAACAGTTCGTTTAACTGCAAACATTTTTCTTCCATAAAAACACTGCCGGACGGTGAGCGTTGGATTGTAAATATACACATACACACACACACTTCTCCACTTTTATATAGTCTTGCCAGATCGCTTAGTTTGGTTGACTATTATACAAGGGATTTAAAAAAATTACAATCGGCGATGCGAAAATAGTGACTTTAGTGAACATTTTCCGAAAAATAGTGACTTTAGTGACTTTTGGATGCAAATAGTGACACCCAAAAAAAACCAACACACCAAAAAAAAACCCCCCCCCCCCCCCCCAGAAAGGAGGTGGCCCCCCACAACACACACCCACACAAAAAAAAAAAAAAACAACAATAACATACAACAACCACCAGAAGGCCCCCCCCCCCCCCCAAAAACACAACCCGGCCCCCAAACCCCCCCCAAAAAAACACCACGGGAGGGCCCCCCAAACCGTTCTCCATTGTGATGGACGATGAGACCTACATTAAAGCCGACACCAAACAAATGCCAGGACAGGAACACTACGTCGCCACTTCTAAGTTGGCCGTTCCGGAGAGTGTACGGAAGAAGAAACTGGCGAAATTCGCCAAAAAATTCCTTGTTTGGCAAGCGATCTGCGGATGTGGCAAAATGAGTCAGCCCTTCATCAACTCTGGGACCGTCAACGGACAAATCTACAAGGACGAATGCCTCCAAAAACGACTTCTGCCCTTCTTGAGATCTCACGATGACCCGACACTGTTTTGGCCGGATTTGGCATCTTGCCACTATGTCCGGCCCGTCTTAGACTGGTACAAAGATAATAATGTAGTTTTTGTACCAAAATACGTCAACCCTCCAAACACTCCGGAACTTCGCCCAATTTAAAAATTTTGGGCAATCATGAAGGCAAAGCTCGTTAAAACTCCAAAACTGATAGAAAATGAACTTGAACTAAAGAAAGTGTGGTTAAAAGTAAGTAAGCAAGTCGGTCCTATCATTGCCCAAAATTTGATGAAAGGGGTCAAGGCAAAGGTGCGGTCATTTGGGTTGGGAGAAGAGGTTCGATAAACCAATGATGTCAAAACTTAACCATTTAGTAGTACTTTATTTCCAGAAAGTTTGAAAAGAATCGGGCTCAAGGAAAATTTTTGGTGACCTATTTTGTGTGTCCAAATTTCATCGAATACAGTCTTTATATGTTAACGATGCATCTTTTATTTTTAAAAATCGAAGAGTTCTTATATATGCTGACGATATGAAATTGTTTTTAGAAATAAGAAATGATGATGATATAAATGTATTTCATAATGAAATCAAGGTCTTTTGCTGCAAAATGGTGAGTCGACAACTGTGATGAAGCGTGCTTCACAGCAACATAGCTCTGGTCCTCACAAATTCCTACTTCATGCTTCCACGGGTCAAGAGATGATAAAGACCGCCAGCTAGGGGTTGCGTGCTTAGCTGGTAGTGCACCCTGGACACTGTTGTCCTTCTGACTTCAGCTAGATTGAAAAGGTGCGTGCCAAGCGTCCACCAAGGAGGTGCGGCTCAAACAACGTTTGTCCTGGCATCCAGCGGCTGAGTACGAAACGCTGTATCGTGGCAGCGCGACCCCGGTATGGTAGTATGCTGAAATCTTATCCTACCACGAAAAATGGAAGTATTCTACGGAATATAACATTAGTTTACAGCATTTATTACCTCGGTAAGCTGATCATCATTTCTAATGTGAAATTTTAATGCAGAATTCAAAAATGCCGTCAAAAAAAATTTAAGTAGAACAGTTTTCGAGATACATATACATAAAAGTTGAGTTTTTTATAAATGAACAAAAATACATTTACTTAAAATGAAATATCTCCAACGCGAGTGATCGAATTTCAAATGTCATCAAATGAAACAAAATTAAATTTAACACTGATCTTCTGAACATTGCAATTTTGTAGCAGTAATAGTTTAGACGCTATTTATTTATAGTAAGTATATATAATTGTTTGCGATTTTTTTATGGAGATTTGATAAAAAAAAAAGTGTTAAACATATGATTAATACCAAAATAAGGTAAAAAAAAAAAATTGCGTATGTAGCTTAATGCCAAAGTTTTTGGAAAAAGAAATGCGGGGAAAAACAGAAATTCGAAAGAAATACGTCCATCTCTCTCTCTCTCTCTCTCTCTCTCTCTCTCTCTCTCACACACACACACACACACACACACACACACACACACACACACACACACACACACACACACACACACACATTGCGAGTCGGGTGGAAGCTTGGAATCACTCCTAAGCAAAAACCGTCGCACACCCGTGTGGATAACCACCTTTGGCTCTTCCCTCGGGGAGTGACCGAGCTTCTGGGCTCCAGACACTTCAAGCAGAGGATGCCTAAGATGTGGCGGGGATTCAACAGTGGGCTCTGTTGGATCCCTATAAGAAACCACATATCTGTAAGCAACTCCGTATAAGCGACCTGGTACCGCTTCCAAAGTGCCTTAGCCCAACACCCGGAGTGCCAACCGGCACATCAGGATCGATGCCAGTAACATCTTGATTATGGCATACTGGCCAACGCAAACGACAACGGACTACGAACAGGATGACGACGATGGGCTGACATTCGTGCTATTCTGCTCCCTGAGTAAAGAAGGGTGACACCAACTTGAAACGGCGAGTAGGCTAATGGTACGTTTGCCTCCGTCCCGGTAAAACCTTGGCAGGCCTCCGGATACGTTCATCATAATCTGTCGATCAAGTCGATGGGTACTAGGCTCGGATGTAACATTCCCGATCTACGCTGGTCTGGCTCTGGACACGCACCCCATGAAGGAACGTGTTCAACCCTCGCTTGGCCTCCCTGTTTCAAAGACAACCAAGACATCACGGAAGCGACTAGGTACAACAGATGGTGATAGCGGTGCGGAGGGGGGACCCAATAGAATGGAGACACCAATAAATAAAGACGTAGTTGGAGAGAACGCAGAGACGCGTTCCGAAGAAGTGGAATGTTGCAGCGATCACCAGCTACACCGCTGTGATACGGAACGAGCCCCAAGGAAGCCAGCGGGAGCTAGCGTTCCTGAATCAGCGAGTGCTCACACCGACCTCAAGCAGCAGCACTGCTCAAGAGTCGAGCGTAGTCGAGTTGAGGCGAAAAGTGAACGAGCTCTGCGAGTTTGTCAAAGACAAACACAACGTGCACCTGAAGATTAAGCAACTGGTGACGAGCATCAAGTCTGCCGTTTCAGTTGCGGAACGTGAGCATAAGGCGCTCAAGTTGAGAGTGGAAACAGCCGAGAAGTCTCTGGCGGAAGCCACGGAAAGAGCTACGGCTGAACTTCTAGATACACCGAAGAGCCACCAGAATACTCGCTCAGAGAAAAGGGGCAGGGATACGCCCGGAGAAGAGGAAGTCCCGAAAATGAACTGGAGCGCGCCAGCAATCGGAGAGATTACGGATGGCGCACTGTGGAGAGCCAGCAGGCGAAGAAGAAGCGAAAGGAGAAGGAAGAAAACAAGGAACAGAAGAAGAAAGAACACCGTCGACCTCAAAGGGAGAAGAAAAAGGGCGATGCGTTGATCGTCGAAGCGAACGACAAGACATCGTACACTGCGCTTCTTAGAAGACTGAGAGAGGACCCGGAGTTGAAAGGAGTTGGGCGAGCACGTGGTGAAGACCAGACGCACCCAAAAAGGAGAGATGCTGTTCGAGCTCAAGAAGAATCCTTCGGTTAAGAGCTCAGAATACAGGGAGCTCGTCGCGAAATCGTTGGGCAGCGAGGTCATCGTGAGAGCTCTTTAAAAGGAAGCAGTGGTCGAGGTTAAGGACCTGGACGAAATCACGACTGAAGAAGAGGTGAGGAATGCATTGACCGAGCAGTGCAACCTGGAAGTACCGGTGACAATCCGAATAAGGAAAGCGATTGGAGGCACCCAGACGGCGACAATCCGACTGCCAGTAGAGGCGGCATTAAGCTGGTTGAAACAGGCAAGATCAAAGTCGGATGGTCGGTGTGCTCGCTGCGACTGGCTCCCCGGGTCACAAAGCAGATGGAGAGGTGTTTCCGGTGCATGGAGTTTGGTCACCAGTCCAGAAACTGCAAGGGTCCAGACAGGTCCAAACGGTGCTGGAAATGCGGCGAAAATGGGCACGTTGCTCGAGACTGCACGAAGCAACCCAGGTGCATGCTGTGCAAGCCGGAGGACGGAAACGACCATACGACGGGAGGCTATAAATGCCCGGCCTACAAAAAGGCGAAGGCAGGCCAACAATGATGCAGATAACGCAAATTAATCTGAATCATTGCGACACCGCACAGCAACTGTTGTGGCAGTCGACAACAGAGACGAAGTGTGATGTTGCGATAATTGCAGAGCCGTATCGGATTCCCCCCGAAAACGGCAATTGGGTGACGGACAGAGCCCAAATATCGGCAATACAGGTCGTGGGTAGATTCCCTATCCAAGAATTGGTCGAAAGCTCATATGACGGTTTCGTGGTTGCCAAAATCAATGGAATTTTCGTGTGCAGCTGTTATGCACCTCCAAGGTGGACGGACGAAGAGTACAACAGGATGTTGGATGCACTCACTGACACGCTGGTCGGACGAAAGCCGGTAGTCATCGGGGGTGATTTCAACGCTTGGGCCGTGGAGTGGGGTAGCAGACTTACCAATGCAAGAGGATACAGCTTACTGGAGGCTCTTGCGAAGCTGGATGTAAGGCTTTGCAATGAAGGCACGGTCAGCACATTCCGCAGAGACGGTCGTGAATCGATAATCGTTATCACGTTCTGCAGTCCTTCGCTTACGGAGGACATGAACTGGAGAGTCAGTGAGAAGTACTCCCACAGCGATCACCAAGCGATAACTTTCAGTGTCAGCCGGCGAGCCTATACGGTAACGAGGCGAACGAGGACCCGCGAGCAGAAGTGGAAAATACAGGACTTCGACAAGGAGACCTTTATCGAGGCGCTTCGAACATACAGCGTTGCAAATCACGACGCAGATGAGTTGACAGAAGCGATAGTAATGGCTTGTGACGCATGAATGCCAAGGAAATTGGAGCCCAGGTGCCGACGGCACCCAGCTTACTGGTGGAACGGAACACTTAGTACCCTCCGTGCTACATGCCTCCGAGCGAAAAGAAGTGCCCAGAGGGCAAGAACTGATGCCGAGAGGGAAGAACGGCGACTCGTTTTTCGCGAAACTCGCGCGGCTTTCAAAAGAGAGATCAGGCTGAGCAAGTCGAACTGCGTCAAAGAGCTTTGCCGACACATGGGGTAACGCCTATCGAATCGTAATGGCAAAGTTGAAGGGGCCGGCAACTCCCGTTGCAATGTGTCCGGACAATTTGAAGGCGATCGTGGAAGGACTTTTTCCACACCATGACTCAACGTTGTGGCCGCCTACGCCATATGAAGACGAAGAAGCTGAATCCAATGGCTCACGGATCTCCAACGAAGAGCTCGTAACAGTTGCAAAGGGTCTGAAGGTGAAGAAAGCCTTTGGCCCGGATGGAATCCCCAATGTAGTGCTAAAAACCGCTATACAGGCGTTCCCTGAAATGTTCAGGATGGTGCTACAGAAATGTTTGGATGAAGGCTATTTTCAAGACAGATGGAAGGTCCAGAAACTGGTTTTGCTGTCGAAACCGGGGAAGCCACCAGGGGACCCAGCATCGTATAGACCCATATGTTTGTTGGCACCCTCGGAAAGCTACTGGAAAAGATCATCCAAAACAGGCTCACACAGTGCACGGAGAGCGAGAGTGGTCTATTGAGGAGGCAATTCGGATTCCGAAAGGGAGTCTCAATGGCGGATGCAATCCGGACAGTCGTGTATAGTGCAAAGAAGGCATCCACACAGAAGAGGAGAGGAAATCGACTTTGCGCCGTAGTAACAATCGACGTGAAAAACGTTTTCAATAGTGCTAGCTGGGAGGCTATCGCCGTAGCACTGCATAGGATGCGTGTTCTCAGCTACTTGTGCAGGATGCTGAAAAGTTACTTCCAGAACAGAGTCCTGGTGTACGAAACGGAATTGGGCCAAAAATCAATCACGATTACGACGGGGGTGCCGCAAGGTTCCGTTCTAGGTCCAACGCTCTGGAACGCGATGTACGATGCCCAAGTAACAATTTCAGTTCTATTCCAGCCGTATAGCATTCCTCCCGGCTTTGTTGATGACACTACATTCAAAACTGTTTTATCCACCAACACCTCCTCTATGCATCTTTAAAGCCGAAATGTGTACAAAATGGCCCACTCTATAGACGGTTGTGAAAACAAATTAATAAAACCTTTCTAAGACCATAAAGATTTTGAAAATGTTCTAGTGAAAGCTGTTATGACCACTTGAGAACCATCATAAAACCTATTGGCCGCCATCAAAACCAGCATAGGGCTGAATGGCCACAGCTGTCAAACTTCACGGCGATATCGTGGTTGGTTTTTGTTGTTTTGCTTTGTTGCTCTTCTGATTCATTCAACAGTAAATAATGGCTAAGAAAAAAGTTCTACTGTTGCGGGAAATTATGATTGATAGCAAAATATACAAAAGAAATTGAGTTTTTTTTATAGCGTGTCATGCTCCAAATCATATGCGCAGTAAATTTTATGGTGAATATTGGCACGATAAGAGCTGAAAATTAATGCGCCTTGGAAATTATACGAGTTTACAACAACAAAAACAAAATTGAAAGAAATATATTCGGTAAATTAATCATGAAACTCCTGAAAATTGATAGAATTCAATAAGGTTATCTAAACGAATACCGAAGTTTGTCTCAGATCTACAGTTCAATTGCATTACATTTAAAATTTGGTGTATTTATTTTTTCACATTTCAATTATTTCATATTTTTCAATATGGCGATTGCAAGAAATCACAGTTTTGCCAAAAAAGCCAATTTATCTTAGCAATGGCTACTATAGAACTATCTGGTCGCTTGGTAGCTTTCCTCAATGCCAGTTAGCCGTTTAATGCATTTACTGGAGGCAAAATGGTTTTAAAATGCTTTTTCAACTGACCATAATAAGATAATATGAATGAGTCCTAAAATGGCATTTCAAAACAGCATTTTATGAGTTAATAAAGTCAAAATAAAACCTTTGATAGGAGTAAAAGGAATTTTAGAAGTCAAGGGTTTAAGATCGTTGTTAAGAAGCTGTGTAGGTTCTTATAAACCTGACTAAAACCTATTGGCATCTCTTGCTGCCATAATAAAGCCGAATTGATTTCTAGTGGCTTTCATAAAACTTTAATAAAACCTAATAAAGCTGGATGGTTTTGGCAATGTTACTTGGGTGGAGTACTAACGCTGCAGCTGCCCAGTGGAGTTGAAATCGTTGGATTTGCTGACGATGTCGTGGTCACTATAACTGGAGAGACGTTAGAGGAGGTCAAGATGTTGACGGCGGAGGCGCTGGATACCATTGAAACGTGGATGACAGGAGCAAAACTGCAGCTGGCCCATCATAAGACGGAGGTAGTGCTAGTGAGCAACCGGAAAGCCGTTCAACTAGTAAACATCAACGTCGGAGAACACGAAATCGCATCGAAGCGCGCGCTGAAGCACCTGAAGGTAATGGTTGACGACCGTTTAAATTTCAACGCACATGTCGGGCCGAGGAGCAGCAAGAGACGCCTTCTGGCAAGCGTTGCACCCTCAACTCTGAGGTATGGAGTTCCGGCCTGGGCCGCAGCGCTGAAAACAAAGCGTAACCGGGATAAACTGAACAGAGTATTCCGACTCATGGCAATGCGGGTCGCAAGCGCCTACCGAACGATTTCATCGGAGGCAGTATGCGTCATCGCTGGGATGATGCCCATTTGCATCACCCTGGTTGAAGATATGGAATGCTATCAGAGGAGGAATACAAGGAACGTGAGGGGTATCGTCAGAACGGACTCGTTGGCTAAGTGGCAGCAAGAGTGGGACAATGCGGGAAATGGAAGGTGGACCCACCGGCTCATCCCAAATGTGTCTGCGTGGGTGAATAGGAAGCATGGAGAAGTGAACTTCCGTCTGACGCAGTTCCTGTCCGGGCACGGCTTCTTCCGGAAATATCTGCATCAGTTTGGTCACGCACCTTCGCCTCTCTGTCCAGAGTGCGGAAACTTAGAAGAGACACCGGAGCACGTCGTCTTCGAATGTCCTAGATTCGAAAAAGCGCGCAGGGATATGCCTGGTATGACCGCCGACAATGTCGTACGCGAAATGTGCCGCGAAGAAGAGAAATGGAACTCTGTCGACCGTGTAGTAACGCGAATTCTGTCCGAACTGCAGAGGAAGTGGCGTAATGATCAACGTTCCAACGCCACTGGCTAGATCGGTTTCGGGAGAAATTCTTTCGCCGGGGAACTCTCCGCCGGAGTAGGCTAGAACCACTGCCGGGGACTAGTTAAGTAGATCTCGAAGCAGCACCGGACTGGGTCGTCGGGGCACCAGTAAACCGGACGCCTGGCTCCACCGGCATCGCTTGATTGACTTCGGCACCCTACCGGTTGGCCAGCGAATAACAGAATAATCGGTCTCGGAAGAATGTCCACCGCCGGGGAACTCTTTGTCGGTGTAGGCTAGGTCCACCGCCGGGGACTAGTCGAGTAGAGCGCAGACAAATACTGGAGTTGGATTGTCGGGGCGCCAGCGAACCGGAAGTCAGTATCCACCCGGAATTGCCGGACCGACCTCGGTATCCTACCAGTTCGTCCATTGATGTGGGAGGACAATAATGTGCGAGGTTCGTCCAGTGAGGTGGGAGGTCAATTAACCGATTACTTATAGGAGCCAAAGGGCTCAGCATGACGAATGTCGATCGGTGATTGACGAAAATTATGCTAACAATATAACTACAAGAGCCGAAGGGCTCGGCATGATGGGAGCCAAAGGGCTCGGCACGAACGGAGCCAAAGGGCTCAGCTAAAATAAAATAATAAATGGGACGAGGTGCACATTGCACATAACACCTCCCCTCCGAAGTAATACTGCATGGTAGTCCCGGAGGGGAAGCTCAGGTGATGGTGAACTACGAGAGTGTTTTTTAGTGGGTAGGCACACAGGTGAATCCCACACAGCGCCAAAAAACAAACACTGGCATGTGCATGAACAATTACAGGCCAGTCTTAAGAAGATTTTTTGAACTCCTAGCTGCATGAAACACACACACACACACACACACACACACACACACACACACACACACACACACACACACACACACACACACACACACACACACACAAGATTTGGTTTACCTACTGTTCTATTATTTGGTAATATATTCTGGCACCTAATTTTAATAGCTATTGGTAACCCTTCAAAACAAAACAAACTGTGACAGTTCGTTGTTCAGTTATCGGAGTGAGAAAAATGTGCGCTGCAAAACGGGAATTCAAATGCAAAAATGATCCACAAAAGTGTTGTTATGCCTGTGGCGTCTACATTTTTACGACACAGGTTAAATTCAATGCTTCTCTTCAATCTGCGTTCCGTATTTATTTTGAAATTTGTCCGGAGAATCTGGATAAACCATGTGTGCCTAACGTTCTTTGTAATTCTTGCAAAATATGCCTTGCAATGTGGATAGCAGGTAAAAGGTATGTAAGGCTTACCACTGGTCCCATTCAAATTTGTTATATACTCTCATTTCTGTCACTGTAAAGCCGCTATTTGTCCTTTGACAAGCCAGTTATTTGGAATGAACCTTTTTGCCATGCTACGGATTGTTATTTCTGCCTGTGATTTGGAATTGTCGAAACTGAAATCTGAACTGCTTGCATCACGCTTAAAAGAAAGAAATTTATTAGAGCCTGGTGTGACAATTTCGTACTACAGAAATCGTGATGAACAATTCGCTAAATACTTCTCCAAACAAAATAACGCTAGTTTTTGCCGAGATGTAAACGGTTTGTTCGAAGAATTTGGGGAGCATCACAATCCAAGTGAATGGCGTTTGTTTATCGACAGCAGTAAACTGAGTTTGAAGGCTGTTTTACTGCATCAAGGAAACAGGAAACCCTCGATACCGCTGGCTCATGCTGTTAACATGAATTTGATAAATTATAAATAAGCAACACTCTTGGAAGATTTGCTCCGATCTTAAGGTTGTTGCCATGTTGACTGGGTTACAACAGGGGTACACAAAATATATGTGCTTTCTCTGTAAATGGGACAGCCGAGCACGTAAGGAGCATTACGTTCAAAAAGGCTGGCCAAAGAGGACAAGTTTGACTCTTGGGAAAGAAAAAGTGAAATGTGTTCCTCTCGTGGATAAAGATCAAATTATTCTCCCACCTTCTTCTTTAGCATTTCAAGCTTATTGCTTGCTCTCAACTTAGTGTTCTAAATGCACTTCCACAGTTATTAATTGAGAGCTTTCGATGCCAAGTACCATTTTTGCATTAGTATGATTGTGTGGCAAGTACAATCATATGCTATGCCCAGGGAGTCGAGAAATTT
>JAHHFK020002053.1:0-130000 GCA_024533555.2 Aedes koreicus | reverse complement strand
TACAAGCACCTAGCATCTACTTATTCCTCCATTGAATCGGACCTCACACACTTGGACTCTCGTTGGGCATGAAATTTAACATCGACCGTCTTAAAGTCTTTGAATTGTGGATTATCGCTGGACCTGTGAGCAGAAATATTTTCTGAGGTAAATGCACGAATGTACTATGTATATGTCCAGCCGGAGCAATACGCACAATTACTAACACCATTCTTCGATTCCAAATATCATGTGAGAACCACCCTGGTAGCTTCAACGATTACGCCATCAGGAATTCCCTTGCGCAATCTCGGATTGGGAAACTCTTGTGTCATCATTACGAAGCAAAGGAATTTTGAGAGCACGTGATTTCCTACGACGTCATCATTCTATCGTTACAATCGAGAGAGGCTCTCCTGCACATCGATAGATCGGCAACGACGTCGCAACACAACAACAGACTATCGTTTCCAACTACGATCGGCGGGTGGAAAGGCATCACAACTCATCAAGCGGAGAGGTGGCCAGCGTAAATCGTCTGTCAGGTTAGTGAACAATAGTATGTGTTCAGCCAGCCTGGACTCTACAGACAATACACATATCTAATTATTTAAACCTCTTCGACCTTGACTGTTGTTGATCATTTCGTATATTGGACGAGCTCGGGCAACGAAGAGCTTGTTTATCTTTTGGAAGCGAGACTTGGTTCTATTCTGTTATTTTGTGCAGAATACTTCCCTGTAAGGTTAGTTACTGCAGTATATGGCCAGCCGAGGCCGAATCATTTGAGATTCTACATGCATATTTCCCATTCCCTACATGTTGCCTGACCTGAGATTGTATTGGACCCGATTTATTCTGCATCATACTTGTTGAGAAGGCCAATATTGCACTGTTGTTTTGTAAAGGTATGTGCTTCAGTATATGGCCAGCCGAAGCTAGGTTATTTGGGTACTACATCATCTCTTTTGCACTCTTTGATCATTGCTGTGCGAGTCGTGACTGTGGACGCGACACTTGCTCGACCGTTTGGACAGCCAATGCCCTTTGGATTCAATTTGGAATTGGATTTGGATTTTTCACAGCATTTCGATAATTTAGTTGAAGTGACTGTTCGGTCAGGTCAGTTGAACTTGGTATATGTCTGGCCGAGGCTAGACATTTATTTTGCTACTACACCTGAATCTCATTCTAATTTCAACCGGATCGTCTGAGAAATAACCTCCAATATGCTTGGGACTGGAGAGGTACCGAGCCTTCGAACGTTGCAGTTCAAACTCAAGGAGATCCTTACGATGTTCAACGATATCCATACTTTTGTTAAAACCTTTAAACAAGAGGCTAGCGCTGCTCAGATTCAGGTTAGGTTAAGCAAGATAGATGAGCTGTGGAAAATGTTTAGCGATACTTTGGTAGAGATTGTGTCTCATAAGGATTATGTCGCAGATGCAGACAAGTATGCTAAGGAAAGGCAGTATTTTAGTAGTGGGTACTACGAGGTTAAGGCATTTTTATTGGAGAAGTTGGAATGCATTCAGCAAGCTTCTGCCAGTCGATCAACAAACGTTCATGACAGTTCCACCTTGAACATATCAGATCACGTTAGGCTACCCCTGATCAAACTTCAAACCTTTAGGGGAGATTTGGAGGAGTGGATCAGTTTTCGGGATTTATTCACATCACTCATTCATTCTCGTGCGGATCTGCCTGACGTAGAGAAGCTACATTATTTGAAGGGTTGCTTGGTGGGTGAACCCAAGGGATTAATCGATCCACTAGCAATAACTGCAGGCAATTACCACGCTGCATGGAACCTAATCACCAAACGTTATGACAATAGTAAGCAACTTAGGAAACGACATATCCAGTCTCTCTTTAGTCTACCCAACATGGCTAAAGAATCGGTTTCGGAACTTCAAGCCTTAGTTGAAGGTTTTGAACGGATTGTTCAGACACTAGATCAGATAGTTGAAGTAGTTGGATATAAGGATCTACTTTTGGTCAACATGCTGTCTAGTCGATTAGATCCGGTAACCCGCCGGTCTTGGGAGGAACAATCTTCAACAAAGGAGGAGGATACGGTTAAGGAATTGGTGGAATTCTTACACCGTCGCATACAAGTATTAGCATCCATGCCGGCGAAAGCGGATTCCAAGGCTCCACAATCAAACGTTTCAAGGCAAAGGGCTATGGTGAAGGCCAGTTTCAATTCTTCAAGAGCATCGTCGCAATCGTCATCTCGATGTGTCTGCTGTTCGGAAAATCACTTCTTGTATACCTGTCCGGTGTTTCAAAAATTGGCTGTCAGGGATCGTGAGGGTATGCTACGGAAGCATTCACTATGCCGAAATTGCTTCAGATCCGGGCATCAAGGGAAGGACTGTCGTTCAAAATACTCATGTCGGACATGCAAGGGACGTCATCACACACTTGTTGTTTTAAACAAAATTCTGACACTATGCCAAAGGTCGGAAGTGATGCTTCATCCGCTCCTTCAAATTATGAAGGTACGTTATCAGCTTCTTCGGATACGGTTTCGAACATGGCGACTTCGGAAATATCTGTCTGTAACACAGCGGGAACATCGTCACAAGTATTTCTGGCAACAGCGGTTATTCTGGTCGAGGATAACGACGGCAACCAATACGGAGCGCGCACTCTTCTATACTCGGGATCCGAATGTAATTTCGTTTCGGAAAGGCTCTGTCAGCTTCTGAAAGTAAATCGTGTACACGGTGTTCAATAAGTTCGAATACAAGTTTTCATCATTGCGTAGGTATGCGCCATGTACATATTCTGCATTGGTATTGGTGTCAGCTTTAGCTTCATTCATACGCTACCGAATGTGCGCGGTGTTGACATTCTGTTAGTTGTTGTTTGTTTGTTACGCGCGATGAAAGAGTATCGGGACTTCGTAATTAAGCGTTTTTTGAACGGTGAGCGACCCGGCGATATATTCCGGCTGCTGAAATCGCATGGGGTCAAGCGGAACTTTGTCTACACGACCATCAGGCGATACCGGGAGACGTCCTCGACCAATGACCGTGCGAGATCCGGGTGGCCGCGTTCAGCGAGGACGCCACGGGTCATCAAGATCGTGAGGGGAGCGAATTCGGCGCAAAAAGAACCGCTCAATCCGGAAAACGGCTGCAGATCTCAACGTTTCCATTGGAACCGCTCACACCATACTCACCAAGGACCTTGGTTTCAGGCCTTACAAAAAACGTAAGGTCCATGGCGTTTCGGAGGCTACCAGCAAAAAGCGGTTGGATCGAGCTAAGAGGATCCTCTCTCGGCACGCTGGTCAGGAGTTTGTTTTTTCGGACGAGAAACTGTTCGTGCTGCAGCAGCCGCACAATGTGCAAAATGACCGGGTGTGGGCGCCATCGAGGGACAGCATTCCTGAATCCAATATAAACATCCCTCGGTTCCAAAGTGCCACGTCGGTGATGGTTTGGGGGGCAGTATGCAAACGTGGTAAGCTACCCTTGGTGTTTATTGAAAAAAACGTCAAAATCAACGCGGCGTACTACAAAACTGAGGTTTTGGAAAAGGTTGTTGCCCCCAGTCTCCGAAGCCTCTACGGCGATGAGCACTACGTGTTCCAGCAGGACGGTGCACCAGCCCATACGGCAAATGTGGTTCAAGCCTGGTGTCGGGACAATTTAACCGACTTTCTGGACAAAACTTTGTGGCCTCCCAGCTCCCCGGACTTGAATCCTCTTTGTTTTTTTTTTTGTTCGGTCTGCCCCTTTGGCTTTGCGGTTCTCCGACTCCCGCCCCCTGCCCTTCGTGCCCGCCCCCTCCGCTCCGGCGCGGCGGTCGTTGGGCGAGGAGGGGGGGGCCGTCCGCAGTTGTGGCATCGTTCCTGCAACTGCTTCACTACATACATCCAAAAAAAAAAAAATGTTTTCTTTTTTTTAACCAATTTTGAAAGTGTATCCGAACTTATTGAACACCGTGTAAGAGCTGACGTCAAGGTTCAAGGAATTGGTCAAACATCATCGGCGGTGAAACATCAGGTTCAGGTCAAGGTTCGATCAAGGGTTTCATCATTCGCTCGGTCAGCGAATTTTCTGGTTTTACCCAAGGTAACGGTTAATCTGCCTACTTCGACGGTGGATACTCGGAGATTGGTCATTCCTGGAGACATAAAGCTAGCAGATCCGGGTTTCTTCAAATCAGCTGGAGTGGATATGGTTCTAGGCATTGAGCTGTTCTTCAGTTTGTTCTACATGGATAACAAAATATCCTTCGGAGATAACATGCCCACATTGATTGATTCAGTGTTTGGTTGGGTGGTATGTGGTACCATGGCAATGCCCAAGGCAATAACTAAAGTCAACTGTAGCTTATCAGTAACGGATCGCCTCGAAGAACTGCTCACACGGTTTTGGAAATGCGAAGAGGTCGCAGATCAAATAATACCTTCTCCTGAAGAAGCACTTTGCGAGGAGCAATACCAGAGTTCAGTCAGCAGAACTGAAGATGGTCGGTACATTGTAGCCCTCCCCAAGGATGAGGCAAGGCTACAGCAGCTTGGTGAATCTCGAGACATAGCTCTACGTCGGTTCTACAGCACGGAACGAAGGTTGCAGAAAGATGCCAAGTTACGCCAGCAATATGTAGAGTTCATGGATGAATACCTGAAATTGCAACACATGAAGGAGGTTCTGGAGAATCCAAGCGAAGGTATCAAGCGGTGCTATCTTCCACATCATCCCGTGGTGAAGGAATCGTCCACGACTACCAAGGTGCGAGTCGTGTTTGACGCGTCCTGTAAGACCTCGACCGGTATATCATTAAATGATGCTCTCTACGCCGGACCGGTGATTCAGAAGGATATGCGATCAATAATCATGCGTGGACGAACTCGACAGATCATGTTGGTGGCAGACGTGGAGAAAATGTTCCGCCAAATCTGGACATGCCAAAAGGATCGGCAACTTCTATGCGTTCTCTGGCGTTCTTCACCCTCGGACGAGATCAAAACCTACGAGCTTGCTACGGTCACCTACGGAACCAAGTCAGCGCCATTCCTGGCTACGAGAACTCTACAGCAACTTGCCACCGACGAAGGACATCGGTTTCCATTGGCTGCAGTTGCTGTAAACAAGGACACCTACATGGACGATGTAATCACCGGAGCAGACAGCGTGGAGGAGGCAATAAGATCATGCGACGAACTACAAAATCTTATGCAAGCTGGATGTTTTCGTCTCCGTAAGTGGGCATCCAATTGCTCAAGGGTCTTAGAAAGAGTTCCATTGGAAAACTTGGCCATTTCTTATACCGAAGAGATCAATCTTGATTCACATCCATCGGTCACAACCCTTGGCTTGGTCTGGATACCTGGAACAGACAAGCTGAAGTTCAAATTCCAAGTTCCACAGATGGATTCTGTAGAACTACTGACGAAACGGAAGATTCTTTCTACCATTGCTACACTTTTTGATCCCATTGGACTCGTTGGAGCTGTGGTAGTTGGAGCGAAGATTTTCATGCAACAATTATGGACAATAAAGGGTGAAGATGGTCAACGACTGGATTGGGACCAACGAATACCGTCAAGGGTGGGCGAGGAGTGGTGCCAGTTCTACAAACATCTTCCACGGTTGCAGGAGATTGAGGTCGACCGTTGCGTTTTAATTCCAGCTGCGATTTTGGTGGAGGTGCACTGCTTTTCTGATGCGTCGATGAAGGCCTACGGCGCATGTTTCTACTTACGGAGCCAAGATGCTGCAGGAAATATTCTTGTCCGGTTGGTGGCGTCTCGTTCTAAGGTAGCACCTTTAAAAACGCAGTCCCTACCACGGCTAGAACTATGTGGAGCACATCTAGCAACGCAACTTTGTCAAAAGGTGTGTGAAGCAATCCGTTTCCAAGGTCAAACCTATTTTTGGACAGACTCAACGTGCGTTCTACGTTGGATCGCTGCAACTCCGGCGACGTGGACGACCTTTGTGGCCAACAGAGTGTCCAAAATCCAAGGTCTTTCGGATGGTTGTCGCTGGGGACATGTCAAGGGAACGGAAAACCCAGCTGATTTGATTTCTCGAGGCGTAAATGCAGCTAACATAATCGATAACGACTTGTGGTGGTCAGGACCGTCTTGGTTGCAGAAGGTTCCAGAGCAATGGCCGTTACAAAGTGTGGAAAGAAACGAAGTTGGGGAAGAAGAACGACGTCGATGCACCATTGTCACTGCCACAGCAGTCTGCGATGAATTCAACCAATGGTACATTTCAAGGTTTGACTCGTACGATAATCTGATCAGACGCACTGCCTATTGGTTGAGAGTCATGGATCTACTGAAACTTCCGCAAGACAAAAGAAGAAACACTGCATTTTTGACAATCGCTGAAAGGAAGAGAGCCGAACAAGTGCTAATTCGGCGAGTCCAAATGGAGTCGTTTCCGGAAGAGTGGAGGGCACTATCCAAGGGATTAGCCGTGTCCACTAGATCGCCTTTAAGATGGTTTCATCCCTTTATTTCGAATAGAGATGGACTTTTGCGTATAGGAGGGAGATTGAACAAATCTCAGGAGCCCAAATCTCGCGTTGGAGTGGACTACTTTGGCCCAGTATATGTGAGACCCGGTCCAAGACGAGCAGCCGTTAAGGCGTACGTGTCCCTGTTTGTTTGTTTTTGCACCAAGGCGATCCACATGGAGTTGGTGACAGATTTGTCTACCGAGCGGTTTATGCAGGCCTTGAAACGGTTTATTGCACGCCGTGGTAAACCGAATGACATTTTCTCCGATAACGGGACCAATTTTGTTGGAGCGAGGAATCAGCTTACCGAACTGTTGGGTTTGCTGAAGGATCGAGAGTATCGAGATAAGATCTCGAAGACATGCAATTCAGAGGGCATACAGTGGCATTTTAGTCCCCCCAGTGGACCCCATTTTGGTGGCCTCTGGGAAGCAGCGGTGCGTTCCGCGAAGAAGCATTTGCTGAAGGTGCTTGGCGAAAATGTTCTGACTTTTGAGGATATGAACACTCTCATTGTGCAAGTTGAAGGTTGCCTAAATTCGCGACCATTGACTCAATTAACCGAAGACCCTGAAGATTTCTCGCCACTCACACCTGCTCATTTTCTTATCGGATCCTCTCTTCAACACCTGTCAGAGCCAGACTATACAGACATACCCGTAAACCGTTTGAAGCAATGGCATAATGTCCAACAAAAACTGCAACACTTTTGGAAACGCTGGAAGAGGGACTATCTAGCTTTACTGCACGGTAGGATGAAAAGGTGGAAACCTCCCGTGAAGATTGAAGTTGGGAGGCTAGTTGTGATCCAAGAAGACAACCAACCCCCTTTGCGATGGAAAATGGCTAGGATTGATCAACTTCACCCTGGTGATGATGGGATTGTTAGGGTGGTCACTCTGAAGACTGGCAATGGCTACTTGAAGCGTCCGGTGGAGAGAATATGTTTACTACCCTTACCTGTCCAAGACGACGAAATTCAAAATTGAGCTCCTACACGGTTACCTCGCAGCTGTTCTGGTCGAAGAGTTTTTTATTTTCAGAAATCGCCGCTATTTCAGAATGGGCAAGCATGTTTACGACGGATACCATGCCTTGCTACGCCTATGAGATCTGCTACCTGCTATCTGCTTACGAATATGACCGACGAGGAGATACAGAGAGTGACGAGAGTTCAGGGAGAAAGTTCGGAACGGTGACGTCAGAATAAGGTTAGATTGCAATAAAATAATCATTGAATCATTTAATCATTATTACGATAGAACAAATAAAATTTTTACACCCCTATCGCAGGCTTAACGGTACCTCGAACGATACGAAAGTGTACATTCTCAAGTGCACTGTCATGCATTAAAATGAATAAATGAATGGTAAGAATAGAGGGCCATGCAATTATTGGGGTCAGTGATTGAAGTAACGTTGGCGAAAGAACACATAGGACATCAATATCAAGGAAATTTGCCGGAGAACATGTTGCGGAAAAGTTACGACAATGGCGCAGCGCTCCCAATGATCGATACGTATCAATAATTCTGGGTGGAAAGTGATTTTCTAAAAGAAATGTTTAATCTGCGTTCGTGTTTCATCGTGAAATTTGGTTTGGTTGGATTTTGTTCATTCGATCGTGAACAGAAAAATTGGAAAGTGTTTTTCAGTTTTGAAATGCGTTGCCAAAGTAACGAATGGCAAAACGGGGAGCTTTGTCTGAATGTTAAGATTCGTTCAAGTCGAGGCGAATCAAATTGGTATGTTTTTGTAAATGCGAGAGGACCCGAATGGTTTAAGTTAGTTTGGATTCGAGAGAGTTTCAATTTTAAGTTTTGGCCGAAGGATCTGATTTGCAGTTTCTTCATAAGATAACGGATGTTTGGATTCCTGACGGAGTACATGAATCAAAGGCGGGACAATCTGTTTTGGTGATTAAATGGTTGAAAATGTTGATCTTGAGAGCATTGTTCAGGGATCCGGGTTATACTCATAAATTTTCAATTTGTTACAGCAAAAGCGCCAAGAAAAATCGAGTTTTATCTGGAGCCGACTTTTCATCGAAAGGGAGGCAGAAGAAGGTTTTGGAGATGGAACTGGTGGAAGAACGCACGCGCAGTGCGTTGCTGATGGAATAGCTTAGAAGAACCAGAGACGGCATGCGGGAACTAAAAGCTACTGTTGAACAACTAAAATCGTCATCCACGCGTCCGACCAGCGAGAGTGAGGTGGAATTCGACGGAGGACCAAGGCATTCCAGTACGCGCCAAAATATCACAAACAGAAGCTTTGGGGAAACGCAGTTTTTGACATCTCTAAACCATTTGTCCATGTCATCTATCAATATTCCGCAGTGTAGACCGCTCGAGACAGGCGACGAAATCCATCGGCACACGTTCGAGTCCTGGAGGGACTTATTGGTTCCATGAATTTAGCAGGGGTTACAGATGAGTAAACAAGATTTACGATATTTAAAGTGAAAGCTGGTTCCCGTCTCCCTCTGCGGAATCACAACCTTTCGCAAACGCAATGTATCGCTTAAAATCGTATTTCGCGTCTGGGTCGGACATTATGCTTCAGCGGCGCAAATTAGCTCTAATGGCACAGAAAGACGGAAGGTGTGGTAGTATGCTGAAATCTTATCCTACCACGAAAAATGGAAGTATTCTACGGTATATAATTTCAGATCATCCATGGAATTTCCAGGTATTGTGTAATAATTTTGAATTGATAATGCAAGTCCGTCTACAATTGCAGCAGGACCACAATCTGCAGACATGCATGTAGTGTATAAGGTTGGAGCAAAATAAAATTACAATTAAATCATTTAAAATTAATGCAGAATATACACTGATAGGCAAAATAAAGTGCCCACCTCATCGTTTTTTAAATTTCTCTCATTTACTTGGTTCAAATTAAAGTAAAAACACTGTATTTTTTTTTATTATCTTATTTTTTATATTCTTTTTAAGTTTCACTTATGGAATACTGAAAAAAAAAGGAGTTTTACTTAAAGAAAAAAAAATCAATTTGTGTTGAAAACAAAACAGTGTCAAAATAAAGTGCCCACTTCAAAAATCGATATGATTTCGATAAGTTTCCATTGGAAGACCTCTCGATTGTTTATGTTTTGATATTTTGACATGTTTTGAAGCAAACGGCTCCACCTGGTGCATTTGTATACGTGATCGCATTTGATTCAATTGAAAAAAAAATGGAAAACGCAGTGCTTTCGAAAGCAATTCCCTTGTGTATCCGAAAATTGGTCGTTCGTGATGTGCAAAACGGTGAATCGCACCGGGCTGTCGCTAAGAAGTACAGTATCAGTAAGGCAGCGGTTGGCTAAATTCTTCTGAAGCTTAAAACGTTTGGATCAGTGGTGGATCGCCCTGGCAGAGGCAGGAAGCGGAAAACGGATGCGAGAACGGACACCAAGATCATGCGCGAAGTCAAGAAGAACCCGAAGGTAACTGTCCGCGAGATCCAGGAAACCCTTCAGTTATCAGTTTCCGGTCGAACTGTTCGTCGCCGTCTCGTAGCAAAGGGGTTGAATAGCAAACTTGCCCGGAAGCGCCCATTTATCAGCAAGGCAAACAAAGCCAAACGGCTTAAGTTTGCTAAGGAGCATGCTGATAAGCCCCTAGAGTTCTGGAAAACGGTTCTCTGGACGGACGAATCATAATTCGAGCTGTTTAACCGAAAGCGGCGGGTTCGCGTTTGGTGCAGATCGGGAGAGGAGCTTCAGGAGCGCCACATCCAAGGCACGATGAAGTATGGAGGAGGAAATGTAATGGTCTGGGGGTGTTTTTCGTGGGGTGGAGGGGGAAGCATTGTGAAAATCGACGGGATAATGACGGCAGATTCTTACATCAACATCCTGCGAGAAAATCTGGGGGTTTCGCTGATCCAGACGGGCCTTGAAGAGAAGTTCGTATTCCAGCAGGACAACGACCCGAAGCATACTGCCAAGAAGACCAAGTCTTTCTTCCAGTCTTGTCGTATCAAACCGCTGGAATGGCCTCCACAAAGCCCGGACCTCAGTCCCATCGAGAATTTGTGGGCGATTCTCGATGCCAGGGTTGACAAAACTGGTGTTACCAATAAAAATAACTATTTTGAGGCCCTGGAGCGCGCCTGGGAAGAGCTAGATCCACAGCACCTAAAGAACCTGGTCGAGAGCATGTTGAAGCGCCTGCAGGAGGTCCTGAAGGCCAAAGGAGGACACATCAATTATTGAAATGCTTTTATTTTACTTTAATTTATGTTTTCTGTAGCCTAAATGAAGTGGGCACTTTATTTTGTCACTGTTTTTTTTTTTCAACACAAATTGATTTTTTTTTCTTTAAGTAAAACTCCTTTTTTTTCAGTATTCCATAAGTGAAACTTAAAAAGAATATAAAAAATAAGATAATAAAAAAAAATACAGTGTGTTTACTTTAATTTGAACCAAGTAAATGAGAGAAATTGAAAAAACGATGAGGTGGGCACTTTATTTTGCCTATCAGTGTAAGGTTAGATTGCAATAAAATAATCATTTAATCATTTAATCATTATTACGATAGAACAAATAAAATTTTTACACCCCTATCGCAGGCTTAACGGTACCTCGAACGGTACGAAAGTGTACATTCTCAAGTGCGCTGTCATGCATTGAAATGAATGCTTGGAATGAATGGCAAGAATAGAGGGCCATGCAATTATTGGGGTCAGTGATTGAAGTAACGTTGGCGAAAGAACACGTAGGACATCAATATCAAGGAAATTTGCCGGAGAACATGTTGCGGAAAAGTTACGACAATGGCGCAGCGGCTCCCAATGATCGATACGTATCAATAATTGTGAGTGGAAAGTGAATTTCTAAAAGAAATGTTTAATCTGCGTTCGTGTTACATCGTGAAATTTGGTCTGGTTGGATTTTGTTCATTCGATCGTGAACAGAAAAATTGGAAAGTGTTTTTCAGTTTTGAAATGCGTTGCCATGGTAACGAATGGAAAAACGGGGAGCTTTGTCTGAATGTTAAGAACGTTCAAGTCGAGGCGAATCAAATTGATATGTTTTTGTTCATGCGAGAGGACCCGAATGGTTTAAGTTAGTTTGGATACGAAGCGAGTTTTGGCCGAAGGATCTGATTTGCAGTTTCTTCATAAGATAACGGATGTTTGGATTCCTGACGGAGTACATGAATCAAAGGCGGGACAATCTGTTTTGATGATTAAATGGTTGAAAATGTTGATCTTGAGAGCATTGTTCAGTGATCCAGGTTATACTCATAAATTTTCAATTTGTTACAGCAAAAGCGCCAAGAAAAATCGAGTTTTATCTGGAGCCGATTTTTCATCCAAAGGGAGGCAGAAGAAGGTTTTTTGGATGGCACTGGCACGCGCAGTGCGTTGCTGATAAAAGAGCTTAGAAGAACCAGAGACGACATGCGGGAACTACAAGCTACTGTTGAACAACTAAAATCGTCATCCACGCGTCCGACCAGCGAGAGTGAGGTGGAATTCGACGGAGGACCAAGGCCTTCCAGTACGCGCCAAAATATCACAAACAGAAGCTTTGGGGAAACGCAGTTTTTGACTTCTGTAAACCATTTGTCCATGTCATCTATCAATATTCCGGAGTGTAGACCGCTCGAGAAAGGCGATGAAATCCAAACACAAACCAAAGGAACAAAACCTGTACAGAGTGAATTATTATGTTTTCATTATCAAAGGGCCAATGAATCATGTGTAAAAATCTCATAAATGCATACATATTTGTTATTGATTCATGTATAATTAATTGTTTTATGTTTTATTTAATTGCAATAGACCTTCACATTCCAGAGTAACATTCATCTGCCATTGATTGAGCTGTAAAGATGCACTAAGGTGCATATTAGCAGCATATGCCTATTTTTACTATTTCAACTATTTCATATTATTATTTTATTTATAACCATATTAAAATTATATGATGACAAATTCCTACTATGATATATTTAAGTTAAATATTCTAGTATATTTCATTGCTTTATTGCATACTACATATATCGCATATAATGACATATTATTTACATTATATTTAATAAATACTGGGATGGACCATCAGGGTATCATTCAGTCTGAAACTGGACGATGGTTTGATTGACTGCCTGAGTCTAGGAGGGAACAAACAGTATCATTTTCTTATCCTACCGATTCGATTATGATGCTGTGAATTTTACTCCAACAGATTCCGTGAGAGTGACGTGCCCTTCTTAACAAGCCATCATGTAGAAAGCTTAATAAGTATTGCGAACTGGGTTATTCGATTTGTTGGATCGTATCGTTGGAAGGAGAATCTTATGTTCCCCCGGGTTTCGCGTTAGTGTCTCTGCTTACGGGTCCACCCCACCGGTTTTAGCCCTTCATACAGTGATATAGTGAATTCAGATCGGTGGCTCAATTTGATCTTGCTATTGAGTGAAGCTGCATCCAAGCCAAGGGCATGAAGGGATGGTGGCTACCATACATACCATACAAACGCATCGTCACTGGCAACGTGTCTATGTGCTAAATTTCAGCTCGATTGGATAAAGGGGGAGTTGATTAACTAGCCCTCCTGAGATTTGCATTACCCGTGCAAGCCCACGCGCAAACACCGGACACAATCGAATTTAATTTAAAGGATTTGAAAATAAAAACAGCCGAGTTTCAGCGGGGACTCGGTGAGCAACATGTTCCCTAGCAGAGTCCTACAGTGTAATCGGGGAATTCGTATATTAGCACGTGATTAAAGTGTGAAAGACACCGCGCCGTCTAGGCCAAGCGATATGTTGGTGTGGAGAAACGAACAAAAATACCTGGTATGCCGCACGCTCCCATTCGTTCGGCAGTTTTAGCTTTTCAATATGCACGAGAAGCGGAAGAGAGAATGCATGAAAAAATCGTCTTCCACAGGACTGCTACGATAAACATCATGATCGCGACCGAAAAACGGCAGACCGACTGCGCCATTCATTCCTCCGTTCTCGTTGTGCAGAGGGAATGCAGAAAACGTACGCGTTCACGCAGTCACGGGTGAAAAGCGATCCCTCTTCAAGCACTGGTCGAGAGTAGCAACGACTGTTCGTCTATGTAACTTTGGCGAAGGAAGGGGTTTGAAGAGGTAGTTTGCACCGTTGCGGAGCACGCAACTCATAAGGACGTACGTTCAGCGGCCCTTAAGATACTCAGCCGAAAGGGAACATACACTGATTTAGTGGACAAAGTCCGGGAGCTCGAAGCGATCCGAATCAACGAGTAATACTATGTGCAAAAACATCACAACCCGCCCGAAGCGATCCTCGCACCAATCCGGGCTGATGTGCCATCAAGGACGGGTCGTGAATTTCGAATGGAAGAAAAGCGTACCGGAAGCTTAGGTTCTCGAGGCAACAGTGGACAACGGGAATCGCAATACCCAAGGCGAGGAATGGACGATCATCGCGCAGGCGGCAGAGCTCTTCCGGGAACCAACGGAATCAGATGTTGGCGGTGTGGCAGCGTCTACCATTGTTCTGATAAGTACTTCGCAGTCGATAAAGTTTGTAGGAACTGTGGTCATCTAGGCCACATACAAAGAGCGTGCCGATTGTCGCAGGCAAAAACTGAACGTGTAGTGGGTAAACAATGTCCAAAACAGGAAGCTCTATCTTCAGGCCCACCACCGAAACAAATTGCTATTATCGAGGAGGCAGCGCTGGATGATAACCGGAACGACTCCGTGAGTTCTCATTGATTTTTTTCTTTCACAAAAAGACGGATAAATAGATACTCATATCCAAATATTGATGTACGATTTTAGTTCAGAATTAAACCAATGCATTCAAATAAAATATAAAATATTCGAATATACAAATTAAACATAAACATTGAATGCTCTTTCATTGTATTCACAGGTTTTGGGGAGCGATAACTTAATTGCTCCAGTTACAACAATAAACCCGTTTCTTGAGGCTGGTTGTATCAGGGCAGAAGTGGCGGGTATGATTTGCGAGTTCCTTATTGATTCGGGTGCGCAGGTGAATACTTTTACCGAGTCGGTGTTTCAATACATGCAAGGAAACGAAAGGTACAGCACTAAGATGTTTAACGTTCAAAAACGTTCGGATCGTCGGCTAAAGGCGTACGGTTCCGAAAAGGAGATTTGTGTCTCAGCTACTTTCGAAGCTCATTTTTTCATGATCGCGAGGAAAGGCCGTTATTGCTAGAAAAATTCAACGTGGTTGACGATCATCGAGCACAAGTCCACAGCGATTAGATATTGCGTCCTGATGCTTGGTTTGGGAGTTCCGATTCAAGACCCATCAAATAGGAATAAAGCCAGTCAAATAGCGAGAGTCCATTGCGAAGAACCGTTCCCCAAATTTAACATACCGCCAGTAAAGCTCAATTACAATAAGGAGAAGCCTCCGTGCAGGAACATTTTGAAGCCGATTGTTGAACAACGTCTGCGAAACCTAGTCACCACAGGAATCATCGAGCCCGTGTCCGTTGAAATGTGTACCGTTTTCTGCTCCTCAATGCTTGTCGTTCCGAAAGGTAAGGATGACATCCGCCTAGTAATCGACTTACGAGGTCCAAATCGGTATATCTTGAGAACTCCTTTTGCAATGCCAACACTTGAAACCATCTTCGCAGAGCTGAATGGTGCTTCATGGTTTTCCACCATTGACTTGCAAAATGCCTTTTTCCACATCGAGCTGGATGAGCAATCCCGCCACCTTACTAACTTCTACACTGAATTCGGCATGTTCCGGTGCGTGCGCCGCCATTCGGCTTATGTAACGCGCTGGATATTTTTCAAGAGGTCACCCAAAGAAAAATTCTCGAAGGATGTAAGGGCGTTGGACGACATACTGGTGTTTGGAGCAACCAAAGAGGAGCACGATGCCAACTTGGATGAAGTTTTACTGCGCCTCAAAGAGCACAACGTGAAACTTACCGTAGACAAATGTGTTTTTGGTGCTCAGGTAGTTAGATTTGTCGGATTTAAGCTGACTCCTAATGGATGGCAGGTAGAAGATGACAAAGTAAAAGTTATTAAGAATTTTAGGCCTCCACAAAACTGCTCAGAAGTGAAAAGTTTCCTCGGACTAGTCACCTTCACTGACCGATTTATCATGAAGCGCGCGGATAAAACCATCCGGTTGCGTGCTTTGCAGAACAGCAGAACAGTTCTATTGGACGGAAGCAGAGGAAAAAGAGTTCAACTATTTGAGAAATTCAGCCCTGAAACAAATCAAAACCCTTGGCTATTACAGTATGACTGATAAGACTGAGCTGTATGTTGACGCGTCACCAGTGGATCTGGGTGCAGTGTAACAACTCTACAGTAGAACAACTCTGGAAAACCCCGCGTAATTGCATGTGCATCGAAAGCACTAACGATTACAGAGCGAAGGTATCCACAAACCCGAAAAAGAAGCGTTGACAGTAGTTTGGGGGGCCGAACGCTTTTCCTTTTATTTGTTGGAGCGAACCTTTGTTATCAGAACTGATGCGGAGGCAAATGCATTTATTTTTAACCGCCAGCATCGATTGGGACAGCCAGCAAACGTGCAGTATCTCGCGCCGAAGCCTGGGCTCTACGCCTACAACCTTTCGATTTTACGATCGAACGAGTTACCGGCGAACTAAACGTAGCCGACCCACTGTCTAGGTTGATAAACGAAACTCAGGAAGCGGTTCCCTTTCAAGAGGAAGATTCCGGTAATCTGCTGTACGCACAAGAGGCCGGAGTGTTATAAATAACCTGGGACGATGTCGAATCATGCTCGGAAAATTACAGTGAAATACAGGAAATCCGCGAAGCTGTGAAGACAGATATATGGCCAGAGAGCTTACGAAGATTCGAGGCACAAAGAAAAAAAATTGAATGTTTTAGGGTGCACTGTTTTCAAAAACGACAGAATCGTTTTACCCGGTTTATTGAGACACAATGCAATGTCGTCAGCACACGGAGGACACATAGGCGAGGTGGATATGAAACGTATCACGAGGGAGTTTTTCTGGTGGCCGGGAATGGCAAAAGAAGTAGAAAACTTCGTGAGGTCTTGCAAAACCTGTACTCTGTTTTCTCGGAAACGTCCACCTCAACCATTATCATCTAGAGAAATGCCCGAAAACCCCTGGGAAACAATTCAGATCGACTTCCTTTCGATTCCGGGATTCGGAACAGGAGAATTCTTGGTGGTCGTGGATGTATATTCACGTTACTTGTCAGTAGCGGAGATTAAGCAGATGGACGCGAATCACACAAACGGGGCTTTATGTGACATTTTCCAGCGTTGGGGACTTCCTCGCCTTCCAAAATACATTTTTAGCTTTTTTGTTGTTATTACATGATAGTATATTATTGCATATAAATTGGTTTCAGGTTATCGAAATTTGTGATGTAATGTCTTTCGCATGATGTATTTCAGGTTTTCCAGGTCATTTGTTTTTAATACAGGGGCACACGTTTCGAGTACGAGAATTTGGAGCGTCACGAAATATGGTTAGGTTTTGAACGTTAATAACTAATTCATTTCATGACCAATTTTCAAAATCGTTGGACCAATGTATCTGGAATATTTCTACGCAACAATTTTATTATTATAATTGGTTGATTTTTAACATTAAGCCATTGAAAATAACGTAAATACAAGGTGATGTCTTATGATGTCAATTGTTTATAGTAAATTTACCAAATACACAGTACTTACCTAGCACAGACTTCATATTTAAGTAAGGAACGTCTCCTAGGCAGCCATGAATGTTATATAAGGTGTTCACCTTCGCATTTTGATTTAGTTTTTCGGTAGTCGTGGAGCTGTGTCGACTAGGATCTGCTGTTGGATAGCAGTTGGCGGCAGCAAGCACCCTGGAGGGTGCACTGGCGAGCAGTCGTTGCCCAGAGAGGCTTTGGTGCAGTTGGTTATTGTTATCGATGCTCCCGTCAACCTCGCTGCGAGAAACATGGCTGCTGAAGCCTACGAGTTGGCGGGAAAAAGCCGCCCGTGACAACGAAACAAAAATCAATCATCCCACGTCACCTGCAACGACGAGGAGCAAACCAAGAATACCAAGAAGAAATCCCAAGTTCAATCGCGAACTGTTTCTCCCCCGTCAACTAAATCCGTCCTTTTCAGGACGACCAAATCAGTTTGCCAACTTAAGAGTTTGTTTGGTTGAAATTTTCTCTTGTGCTGTTTCAAATTAATTTCAATTACCGTGCCCCCTCTGAACACGGCATTGCCTTAAACGCCGCGTCCCGGAGTAAATGGCAAAGCGCGTTGAACAACCAACGAACCAACAGATCCATAACTATCTTCTACGCGTTAAAGATCTAAACCATCGTAGAAAATACAACCGGGGCCGTATCATCATTTAGGGTCACCAAATGCTTTCTAAAGAGTGTACAAAAGAATTTTCTTACATATTTACATCCTTATGCTGGTCTAACGTTCCATTATCACTTTTTCGACCTAGACGTCTATCGGCAATAATAGACTTTGAATTCCCCAACAGACCACAACCATCTACAATGCAATAAGGATAATGATCTTCAGGTAGTCGATCATATCAACAGGATGTGCTCTTATGGTGCATTCTCGCTCCAGCATCTCGGAAGGCAAACAGTTCTAGCAGCAAAGTTCGGAAGAAAAAACGTATAGCACCACATCTACCGGGTGCTGAAGCATTTTAACCCGATACTGTCGTTTCCTCCAAAGCGATAAGCATTATGAACAGCTTCGTCAATGACATTTCCGAGCGGATTGAACGCGTAGCTTCCCGACTGACTTAAATCAATTGGCGGATGGTCATGACGTCTCTGGAAAGTGTATTGGAATTAGATTGCTGCGTAGTCCTACGTCACCTTTGCGCACAACCCCATTGGGCTGTACCTTGTAGTTTTTCTCATGGCTGTTATACGTTGCCTAAATTTTCTGTTTCATAATGGATGCGCAAGTTTTTCAACAATTGCAACAAAACAGCAGTCGGCACACATGTAATTTTCAGTTCATATTATAAAATCCCTTCCCTATATATATTGTCTTATATGATATTGTTTATTCATTACCATTACCATCCATCTTTATCATCATCATTACCATTTCTTATCATTGTACATATCATACATCATACATCCAGGTCTTTTATATATGGTGTTATAAGCTATTATGAAATCCAGGTCTTTTATATATGGAGTTATAAAAGCTTGTTAGAACTAAATGTAAAAAAAATTAATCTTATAACTTATAGTCGAAAACGAAGCCCACCAGGTATTTCAGTATGTATCTTTAGGAAATCTAAATATTAAAAAATGTATTAAAATAAGAGATTTACTAATAATTTTAGATACTAAATTGACAATTGTGGATCATTAAAACACATTAATTCATAGAGCAAGCAATATGCTTAAAAGTTTTACTTTTTGGCCATATTTTTCGAGACCTTTATACAATCAAATCATTATATATTTCTTTTGTGAGGTCAATATTAAAGGGCAAACACGAAATTATTGCGACACCGAAAATGTCAAGCCAATTTTCTTATAATGTTTAGAATCAAACCAAAATTTTAGGGTAGTTTTATACATATATTTACTTCAAAAATCAAAAGAAAAGTTAATCGATTGAGTGTAAAATTGAACGCATTTTCGCTTGATGCCTTCCATCAAAGTCTTTACAGTGTCATCCGGTACCAGTTTCTCAGTTTTTTTTCCATTTTCTTAACATGTCCTTCTCGCCTTTGACTGTCTTTTTTTTTTTTTTAATCTTTATTTTACGTCGGCCTATTTCCTCACATGGTGACAATCACCGACGCCAGGAAGACGACTCCACCACCTGGACCCTACCTAACGACTCATGAATATGAACCGGGACCAACGGCTTTACTTCCCTTCCGAAGGAAGACGTGACCAGATTATTTCGCCTTTGACTGTCTTCTTGCTCTTCCGAAGTTCCCGCTTCATCATTGCCCAGACTGCTCCACCGGGCGCAGCTCCGGACAGTTTGGCGGATTCATGTCCTTTGGAACAAAATGGACAGAATTGGCCTCATACCACTCCAGGACACTTTTAGAATAGTGGCATGATGCCAAATCTGGCCAAAATAGCGGAGCTTCGTCGTGCTGCTGCAAGAACGGCAAAAGGCGCTTCTCGAGGCACTCAGATTTGTAGATCTCGCCATTTACTGTGCCCTTTGTCACGAAAGGCTCACTCCTCAGTCCGCAAGAGCAGATGGCCTGCCAAATGAGATATTTGGAGGCGAACTTCGACATTTTCTTCTTCTTAAATTTGTCGTCCACATAGAACTTGCTCTTGCCGGTGAAAAACTCCAACCCCGGAATTTGCTTAAAATCGGCTTTGATGTACGTTCCGTCGTCCATCACACAGAAGCCATATTTTGTCAGCATCTTCTCGTAGAGCTTCCGTGCCCGAGTTTTAGCCATCGATTGTTGCCGCTCATCGCGGTTTGGGAAGTTCTGTACCTTGTATGTATGTAGTCCAGCTCTCTTCTTTGCATTCTGGACGTAGCTCTGCGACATGCCGATCTTTTTAGCCAAATCACGGCTTGAGACGTTGGGATTTGCTTTAATCATCCGCTTCACCTTTCCCTCCGTCTTTTTGTTCTCCGGTCCCAGTTTTCTTCCAGCTCCTTTGCCGTGGTCCAACGTCAACCGCTCCTGGAACCGCTTCAACACTCTGGAGACGGTTGAATGGTGAATGTTCAACATTTTTCCCAACTGCCGGTGCGACAGGTCAGGAAATTCCAGGTGTTTGGAAAGAATTTGTTCTCTCGACTCGCGTTGGTTCACCTCCATTTTCGTTGAATCGAAAAACACGACTTCGAGTTTGACAGCATGTAAACAATACACATCAATGAGAAAGTGTGCAAAATTTGGTTGATTTTTACCCAATGGTAAAAAAGTTATGCCCTGTTGAATGTGTCGCAATAATTTCGTGTTCGCCCTTTAGAATACTGCAGTGTTGTTGATCACCTGATATAAAAAAGCACGATGAGCGTATAGAGTGAATTGAAAAGCAGTTTTATTATACGCACTACGTAAGTAGCATGGACAGAATTTCCCCTCCCTTCATATGAAGCACGTTGCTTGTTGATCAACATTGAATCATTGAAAGAGCATCGAGATTATGTTATGGTCTCATTTGTCAACGACATCGTTTCGCAACGAATAGATTCAACTGCATTATTGTCAAAATTAAATTTCTGTTCCTACACGACAACTACGTAATCGAAATTTGTTCACTTTAGATCATCATCGAACAAGTTATACTAAATTCGGGCCATTAAATCAAATGACGAATGCTTATAATCAACATAGTGAAATGATTGACCTATGTATGACTCGTACCAAACTGAAAAAATATTTCAATACATTAAGTAATTATAAGATATAAGAACATTAATGTAGTCTACGATTGATTGTTTGACGAAATAAATAAATAAAACATATAAAAACAAAATTACGTCGGAAAATGTTTCGTTTTGGATGATGAAAGCTAGTTCCCTCTCTCAAAAACCCACATCCCAGGAAACGATCGATATTATTCTGATAACATTTCTACTGCATCTCCGAACGTGAAATAAAAGTTTAAGCATAAGTTGGAGCAGAAGATGGTGCTTTATATTGCCATGTCTGAGAGAGGAATTTCCAAACCATGGTTCAAGCCCAGTGGTTTGGCTATTAATCAAGAAGTATACCAAAACTATACGAAACGCGCCAGGCCTGATCACAAAAAAAATCGCAATAAAGCATTGACACAACCGTTCAGAGCCGAAGCAAACTCTTTTTTCGGAATCTCTCAATTTTTACCACCGTGCTCCACAAACCACTTCACTACTGACGAATTTCACGCCAACTCATCCAGTGGTTGGCAGCACCCTCTCAGAATCAAATGAAACTTTGTGGGTGTGTAGACTATGTCTTTTCAAGCAACTTTGCATACTATGTTTTTTAAAAAAATATCTAGACTGCTATTTGAAAAGAGCTTAAGTTTTTTGATAGCTTTTTTTTAAATCAACATAACTCAACAAGGACAAGACTTACAAAAAAGTGATGTATGAGTGACTTTTGGAAATCGTCTTAACTTTTATGAACAAAATTGTAAAAAATGTTAAATCGATTCTTTCACGCTAAAAAAATATATTTCAAAATTTAAAGTCAATTTGCAAAAAATGGCTATCTTAGAATTGGACGAAATTTTTTTCTTAATGAAGGCAATATAATTGTCTAAATGTTCGCCATACAATGCCAGATTGGCACTTTTAAAGAAAAAAAAAGTTTTTCTAACAACAAATCTTTCATGTCATATTTTTACCGTGTATCGCGCCTACTCGTCTTATAATTTGGTCCTAAAACCTCACAGAAGACAATTAAATTTAATTATAATGACAATTTGGATTTTTAAAGGTCTTTGAATGTTTGAAAAATTAAGACTTACATTTGGAAAAGGGCCTATTTATAAATTATTAATTTTTTTAAACTTTTGTGATAATACAATTAAATCAAGTGGTTGATCCTGTTTATTACCAAAACTTTGAAGTATAATACAAGAAGGACGATAAATTGGAAGACAAAAGCTTTATCATAATATCTGAAGTATTTACCCATGACTCAATAGCAGTTCAGTTGTTTATATCAAAATTGCTAGATTTCATTAAACAAAATTCAATATATTTCTCAAAAATTATTTTCATGTCAGATGGAGCAGCGGCCCATTACAAGAACAAAAAGAATTTTGTCAGCTTGTGAAATTTCAAGTCCAAGTATGGATTGAGAGCAGAATGGCACTTCTTTGCAACGTCTCATGTGAAAGTTCCATGTGATGCTATTGGTGGTACTCTCATCAAGAATGGCAAAGAGAGCAAGCCTTGCTCAAGATTAAGGAAACACAATCAAAACTCCTCGGGAATTATATGACTGGGCAGTTGAACAGACAAATAAAAGTATTACAAAACTGAATTTCTGCTTCATATCAGCTGAACAGTATGCACAAATGTCAGAAGAACTTGAGGAGTTATATAGCCACGTAAAGACAATACCTGGTACACAGGTTCATTGCTTTGTACCTATTTCAGCTAAAAGGTTTTCTGATTCAAACAATAATCCAAAGAAATTTACTTTGTTTGTGAACGATTCATAAATTAAATATATGAAGCTAAGTTAATTAATAATACTTGAAAATGTACATATAAAAAATAAATAAAATAAAACTCTCATCAAGCAAAAACCTATAAGTTTTCATTGTCATAAACAGTATTTCTAATATTCATATAACGTCATATTTGAATCGTCTTTAAATGGATATCCATTAAGTCTTATCATATTGGAATTTGTTAATTTGATAAGGGAATGTTCATAAACTACGTAGACTCAATTTTGAAAATCTCCGAACCCCCATCCCCCTCGTAGACTTTTCTCCATAATTTTTTTTGAAATTTTGTATGGAGCGTAGACTTTGGTCAGACCCCCTCCCTTCCCCACAGAAAAGTCTACGTGGTTTATGAACAGTCCCTAAGACTTGATGCAAATCCATTTAAAGACGATTCAAACATGACGTCCGCTATTTTTGTAGATTTAATAGGCCCCCTCTATCACAATTTTCCCCATACCTTTTACACGTACTGTAATAATCTTGACCTTCCTTCCAGCCCTTCCCCCCAAAGATATACGAAGCCATATTTGAATGAAACAAGCAGATGAATGACTTTTACTTAAGGACATACACGATGGAATCCCCTTATGGCAGGAGCGATGGCTTCCTCATCCACACATGCACACTTTGGGTTTGCTCAAACAAATATGCCAAATAAATTCACTTACCTGCAGTGAATCATTGCCATACTGCTAATAGGACAGCAGAACACAATATTTAATCAGTTCACACTGTTTATTTCACTGAAAACACTCTGAATTGATATCTAGTGCTCATTTCCACAGAGCAGGTAATTGTTCGTCCTCTTTGTATACCTTTTTAAAGCCAGGATCTGCTTATTATTTTCTCACAAAAAACTGCATTTCCACTTCCCGTAGCCACCTGAACACTATTTACTTTCACTGAAAGATTAATTATCATCGCGCTCTTGAAAACAGTAGACGAAAAAACTGTTTAATTAACGAGAATGGTGCCAAAATTCAGCAGCCGGTCTCAAAACTACGCGTTTTACTTTTTTCTAATTTACACTCAGCTGTGCGTAGCGTAGCAGAGCGCAGTGTTGTCAGCAACTGTTTGCGCGAGTGTGCTGGACTAATAAATGTTTTAATTAACGAAAATGCCGCGTCTTACTAAAAGAAGAAAAGCGGCTGTTTTGCGTGAACGGGCTAAAAAAGTGATATGAAGTGCTCTTGATCCCTTAACGTGGACATTCGAAAACCCGTGGAATAGTGGTTTTACTTCACCGTCAACTGATGCTGAATTTCATCGAAAAATATGTTCCGGAGAAGAATCTGTCGGCGAATCTTCCGACTTTACAAATGACGTTGCTATACCTGGCCCAAATGATACTGGTTTTGAAAATCCCGGTCATACTTCCGAATCCGATGGTGTGTGTGTTTTTGATTTGCTTTGCATTTGCTTGTTGATTAGTTTGTTGTTTGGAAAGAAAAGGTAAGCTTTCATTCCCTTCCTTTTCCTTGAAACCACGAGCCAGGGGTAGGGGAGTCTGGGTTGACTTGATCCCCCTTTTTCGCTATGGATATATCTCAGCGGAAAAAACGAAACTTGATGCGGTTTTTTCACAGGCTCATAGTTCCATGTTAACCCTGATGTGTTCGATAAAAAAAACACCTTTAGGTGTTCCACAGGGTACCCACTAAATTCATTGTGCGCCTGATGGTAATATAAACAATATATAAAAACATGGGATTGAAACAAATAGGCGAAGACGAAAATACTTGGACCGAAGTTAATTTTTCAACTGTAATTTGCGTGGTTTTCCAGTAAAATCAAATTTTGACTAAATATTGCCGATACCAGTCATCTATAATCAAAATTTGAACGCTTTGGACCCATTCAATATTTAAATTAAAAATAACTACGGATCAAACAAGCCCAATTTTCAGGTGCAGCCTCCGCTTACTTATTATAGCTCATACCTCTTACTTAAAGTTACAAGCTCAAATCTCAGACTTGCCATGTAGCATTGAACTAGTGCCCTATGATATTTCACATTGAAATTTTGAGATTCTCATTGAAAAAGTACTTTACAGGGCCTACCATTTGATGAGGTTGGGGAAAATATTTGATCTGATCCCATATATGTTTCAAAGGAATTCCATGTATATCTTTTTCAGCTATTTCAGAAGATAATTCAACCTTACTCTTGATTAAAAAGAAAGAGGTAGAGGGTAAAATTTTGGATCGCGCCCTAACCATGAAGGCATCCATGGGATTTAAAATCAAGAGTGATATTGTTGTTCTGGATAAAAATATTATTGTCGAAGCACAGGCGTCAATGCACATCTGTCAGGCACATAAATGCATAGTCATTTTTGTGAACAGCAATGATCATACTGATTACGTCATGCATGAAGTAATTCTTAATGAATCGTACTTTAAAACAAAAATTGAAAAGAAGTACAATTATTTTTTTAAACATACGTGCTGAAAAAAGTGGCACATGATGAGATTTCTATTGAAACATAGAGTAAATACATACATTAACTTACCAAAGCTCCACATTGAAATAAAGTAAAGCAAATCAAATCTATTCATTTTTATTAACATCACAAAATAAAATAATATCTCTTTGTGTTTGTGGTATTTTCTTTTAAATCATTTATTTGTACAGGCTCAATCGAATTAACTTTACAGAGCCAAGATTTCATTGTTGTATACATTAATTATCTTAAAACTAACGTTAAAGGGACAGAACCGATTACTCGCGGCCGTCTCGAGGTTAATAGGAATAACAATATAAAGGATGGGAAGATGGGCGGGAATTTTAAGTATGTTTAACGTACCATTTTTATTTTAAATTCTAAACTGTCAAAAAACTTAAAACTATACAACTTTTGGCTTCTTTTGACTTTGACTTGATCATTTTTGAGAAAGAAAAAAAAAACACACACAAACAAACCTTAAAGAAAGCATACAGGTTAAACTAACTACAATCTAAGGCTAATGTTAGTCAAAAACACATAAATGAGTTTCATAAACTCCAGATCACGTACAGCCAAAATATCTCGAACTGGTACATTGGGTTGTCTACCTCGAGCCCGAAGGGAATTATAAAGCTCCGATCTGACTCCACGATGCTCAGCACATGACCAAATAATATAATCTGCGTCCTGATAGCCTTGTCCACACTCACAGAGATTGCTATCACTCAGCCCAACACGGTATAAATGAGCGTTCAAGGAATAATGATTGGACATGAGGCGAGACATCATCCATACCCCAAAACCAAGATTTCTTCGACACCTTTGGGATGATTGAATGTTGCCATCGCCCTTTACTCCATTTATACTGCCAGCTGACGAGTGACTGTTGACGAAAAATAGTAAAAAATTCATTGAAGGCGAATTGTCGATCATAAATATCGCCTTCTATAACGCCCACCTTTGCAAGCGAGTCCGCTTTTTCATTGCCCAGAATTGAACAATGAGAAGGGACCCATACAAAGGTGATGATAAAATAACGCGAAGACAAAGCACTTAGAAGCTCCTGTATTTTCACGAGAAAAGACGAGGAGTGCTTTATCGGCCTCAAAGAGCGAATAGCCTCTATAGAACTGAGACTATCCGTGAAGATGAAGTACTGATCCGGAGTTAGTGAGGCAACAATTTCTAGAGTAAAGTGTATTGCCGCTTATTCGGCGACATATACGGAACAAGGAGCTTGAAGTTTACGATTGGCGCTATAAATTTAATTAAATATACCAAAGCCTGCTGACTCCTCTATCAATGATCCGTCAGTGAAGAACGATTTAGTGGAATTAACTTGGCCATACTTTGCAGAAAATATCACAGGAGCAATCATAGGACGATGATACTCTGGAATTCCACGAAGCTCTTGCTTCATGGATAAATCAAAATGAACCGAACTGCCGAAGTCGGAGAAGCAAACACGATTGGGAATATTCGGCGAAGGGCTGACATCCTGTGTTATGTACAAATCGTACAAAGTCATAAAGCGAGTTTGAGGATTCAACTCAAGAAGCTTCTCAAAGTTTTCGATTACCTGGGGGTTCATAACTTCACACCTGGTGAGGAGCCGGAGAGATAACTCTGTAAACCGATCCGAGAGTGGCAACATTACAACCAGCACTTCCAGACTCATCGTATGAGTCGAGTGCATACAACCTAACGCGATACGAAGACACCGATACTGAATACGTTCCAGTTTAATGATATGCGACCGAGCCGCCGACTGAAAACAAAAACTACCGTATTCCATAACCGACAAAATCGTTGTCCGGTACTACGTTAGAAGATCTTGCGGATCTGCTCCCCACCAGGTTCCATTTATTGTGCAGAAAGAGTTGATCCTTTGCTGGCATTTTCGCTTCAGATACTCAATGTGGGATCTCCAGGTGCTCTTAGAATCGAACCAGACCCTAAGATATTTAAATGACATAGAATGAGTTATCGGCTTACCCCAAATTTGAAGCTTCGGTTGTGCTGGGTTATGCTTCCTAGAAAAAACTACCAACTCAGTTTTCTCCGTGGAGAATTCGATACCTAGCTCGAGCGCCCAAATAGACAAATTGTCTAAGGTATCCTGTAAGAGTCCTTGCAGATCGACCCCATTGGATCCAGTGACAGACACTACGCCGTCATCTGCAACTGGTCTCAACGTACAGTTGTCACTTAGACAACCGTCAATGTCTTTGACATAAAAATTATACAAAAGGGGGCTTAAACATGATCCCTGGGGGAGATCCATGTAGCTAAATCGGGAAGCTGTAGAGGTTCCATGAGAAAAGCTCATATGTTTCTCTGACAGCAAATTGTACAAAAAGTTATTCATTTATAGAGAAAAGCCACAAGCGTGGAGTTTATCTGAAAGAACTTCAACAGATACTGAATCAAAAGCCCCCTTGATATCCAAGAATACAGAAGCCATTTGCTCTTTTTTAGCAAAAGCTAACTGAATATCTGTGGAAAGCAACGCGAGACAGTCGTTCGTTCCCTTACCCCTACGGAAACCATATAGAGTATCTGAAAGCAGGTTATTCGTCTCAACCCATTTGTCCAGGCGGAAGAGGATCATTTTCTTCAACAACTTTCGAATACAACATAACATCGCGATGGGTCGATAGGAGTTGTGGTCGGACGCGGGTTTACCAGGTTTTCGAATGGCAATAACTCTCACCCGTCTCCAGTCATCCGGTACAATATTGAGTTCCAGAAACTGATTAAACAAGTGCAACATGCGCCTCTTAGCGACGTCTGGGAGGTTCTTAAGCAAGTTGAACTTGATCCGGTCAGCCCCAGGAGCCGTATTGCCACACGAAAGGAGTGCGAGAGAGAGTTCTACTATTGAAAAAGGTTGGCTGATCTCATCTATCGAATTCGTGGTTTTGCGAGGAATCATCCGTGCCGGCACAGAATCTGGACAAACTTTTCGCGCGAACTTGAGGATCCATTGGTCTGAGTACTCCTCGCTCTCGTTGTACGTAGTTCGGTTACGCAATCTTCGCGCCGTGTTCCAAAGAGTACTCATCGACGTTTCGCGCGTTAGCCCGTTCACGAATTGTCACCAGTAACCGCGCTTCTTGGCCTTGATGAGGCTTATAAGTTCACGTTCGAGAGCTGTGTATACTTCGAAGTGCTCAGGTGTTCCACGTCTACGGAAAACTTTAAACGCGTCGGACTTTTTACGGTAAACCTCGGTGCACTGTTGATCCCACCATGGAGAAGAAGGTTTCCTGCGAAATGACGTTCACATTCCACGTGCAGTCCAACGATAATGAATTCGAACAAAGTGTGAGGTCTAATCTACTGCCAAGTGAGGATGGATCAGCCAAACGTGTAACTTCTCCATTGTTAAGAACTGTCATATTGAAGTTGTCACAGAAGTCATATATCAAGGAAGACCGGTTGTCATCGTACAGTTCTCCCCAGCCTGTACCGTGAGAGTTAAAATCTCCCATGATTAACCGTGAAGAAGGAAGGACCGAACAAATATCTGAAAGTTGTTTTCGGTTTATTAAGGCTCTAGGAGGAATATAAACGGAAGCAATGCAAAGGCTTTTATTTTTTTATGACAGCCTGACTTAATTGTCAGTTGCTTCAAAAAAGTTTTCACTGTGGGAAGCATTGCCATAACAATGCTTTTGAGAGGGTCAGAAATTTCGAGGTACTTGAAGATACCTTCGACAATGTCATCAAATGAGAACAGCCCAGTAGAGGAAGGGGCTTCTGTTCTTAAAATCGGGGCATCAGGTGTTTTCGATGTCCCCGGAAGAGATGGAAAGTCCTGGGTGTAGTTAGTACTACGAAAACCAAGTGGAATTGTTTTTTCCTTTTTCGCATCTTTCCTTGAAATGGGCAAGCTGGTTTCGGGCTTCTGTTCAGAAACTTTCCGTGGGCGGACGCGTCTTCGCTTCCTTGAAGCACCTTCCGGAAAACTGAACGATGTCCCCTCTTCAGCCAAATCAAAGTCAGACTCGTCATCTGACAGAGGAGCAAAGGGATTTGTATTGGCATCGGGGTATGGTGAGGCTTTTTTCACCATTTCCACGAAAGATTGCCTAGAACGATGTTTTAGGAAGCGTTCTAATTTTTCCCCGCGTTGTTTGTACGCCGGGCACGACGAGAGAGCATGAGGAGGAGTTCCCTTACAGAAAGCGCATTTTGGTGTGCTGTCTGCGCAGGCGCCATCCTCATGTTTCTCCCCGCAGTTGGAACAGCGTGCCTTATTGCCGCAATGGGAGGTCGTATGTCCCATCTGCTGGCATTTTTGGCAGATCATGACCCGAGGTACAAACAACCGCACAGGTAGCCGAAGTTTTCCCAACTCGAAGTATTGAGGGAGGGCTGAACCAGAGAAGGTCACACGAAACGAGTCTGACGGTGTAAACTTCTTTTCACCCTTCGTGATCGATACTGTGCCTAGTTTTCACACATCAAGTATCTTGACTGAAGGAAGCAGAGGGTTCTTAAAGCGACCAACCACTGACGACTGAAGAGGGAACATCGTTCACTTTTCCGGAAGGTGCTTCAAGGAAGCGAAGACGCGTCCGCCCACGGAAAATTGCTGAAAAGAAGTCCGAGACCAGCTTGCCCATTTCAAAAAAAGGTGGAAAAAAGGAAAACACAATTCCTCCTGGTTTCCGTAGTACTAACTACACCCAGGACTTTCCATCTCTCCCGGGGACATCCAAAACCCCTGATGCCCCTATTTTAAGAACAGAAGCCCCCTCCTCAAGTGGGCTGTTCTCATTTGATGACATTGCCGAAGGTATCTTCAAGTACCTCGAAATTTCTGACCCTCTCAAAAGCATTGTTTTGGCACAGTGAAGACCTTTTTAAAGCAATTGACAATCAAGTGGCCCCTCCTTGCAGCAATCATTTCCTTCGATGGATAATTTTCCAAATGAGGTCGGGGATTTGATCACTGTTCTGCAGTGGAATTGTCGAAGTTTGATTCCTAAATTGGAATCTTTTAAATTTTTAGCTCACAATACCGGTTGTGATGCATTCGCTCTTTGTGAAACATGGCTCTCTTCCGAAATCGATCTTCCTTTTCATGATTTCAATATTATTCGTCTCGATCGTGAGGATTCACGTGGAGGAGGAGACCTTTTGGGGATCAAAAAGTGCTACTCCTTCTATAGAGTGAATTTTCCTCCAATTCCAGGTATTGAAGTTGTCGCATGTCAGGCTGTTATTAAAAATAAAAGCCTTTGCATTGCTTCTGCGTATATTCCTCCTAGAGCCTCAATTAACCGAGAACAACTTTCAGATATTTGTTCGGTCCTTCCTTCTCCACGGTTGATCATGGGAGATTTTAACTCTCACGGTACAGGCTGGGGAGAACTGTACGATGACAACCGGTCTTCCCTGATATATGACCTCTGTGACAGCTTCAATATGACAGTTCTTAACAATGGAGAAGTTACACGTTTGGCTGGTCTATCCTCAGTTGGCAGTAGATTAGACCTCACACTTTGTTCGAATTCATTATCGTTGGATTGCACATGGGATGTGATTCAAGATCCCCACGGTAGTGATCACTTGCCCATAAAAATTTCGATCGCCACCGGGTTCATTCCGTCGGAATCCATCAACGTCGCGTATGATCTTACCCGTCACATCGATTGGACAAAGTTCAGGACAGCAGTAGATGAAGCCGTAACGACGGTAGAAGGGCTTTCACCGCTGGAAGAATATAACTTCCTCTCCAACCTGATCTTGAACAGCGCGCTTCAAGCTCAAACTCGACCAGTTCCAGGAACGTCATTTCGCAGGAAACCTCCTTCTCCATGGTGGGATCAGCAATGCACCGAGGTTTACCGTAAAAAGTCCAACGCGTTTAAAGTTTTCCGTAGACGTGGAACACCTGAGCATTTCGAAGTATATACGGCTCTTGAACGCGAACTTAAGAGCCTCATCAAGGCCAAGAAACGCGGATACTGGCGAAGATTCGTGGACGGGCTATCGCGCGAGACGTCGATGAGTACTCTTTGGAACACGGCGCGAAGATTGCGTAACCGAACTACGAACAACGAGAGCGAGGAGTACTCGGACCAATGGATCCTCAAGTTCGCGCGAAAAGTTTGTCCAGATTCTGTGCCGGCACGGATGATTCCTCGCAAAACCACGAATTCGATAGATGAGATCAGCCAACCTTTTTCAATAGTAGAACTCTCTCTCGCACTCCTTTCGTGTGGCAATACGGCTCCAGGAGCTGATAGAATCAAGTTCAACTTGCTTAAGAACCTTCCAGACGTCGCGAAGAGGCGCATGTTGAACTTGTTTAATCAGTTTCTGGAACTCAATATTGTACCGGATGACTGGAGGCGGGTGAGAGTTATCGCCATTCAAAAACCTGGTAAGCCCGCGTCCGACCACAACTCCTACCGACCCATCGCGATGTTATCTTGTATTCGAAAGTTGCTGGAGAAAATGATCCTCTTCCGCCTGGACAAATGGGTTGAGACGAACAACCTGCTTTCAGATACTCAATATGGTTTTCGTAGGGGTAAGGGAACGAACGACTGTCTCGCGTTGCTTTCCACAGATATTCAGTTAGCTTTTGCTAAAAAAGAGCAAATGGCTTCTGTATTCTTGGATATAAGGGGGCTTTTGATTCAGTATCTGTTGAAGTTCTTTCAGATAAACTCCACGCTTGTGGCTTTTCACCATTAATGAATAATTTTTTGTACAATTTGCTGTCAGAGAAACATATGAGCTTCTCTCATGGAACCTCTACAGCTTCACGATTTAGCTACATGGGTCTCCACCAGGGATCATGTTTAAGCCCCCTTTTGTATAATTTTTATGTCAAAGACATTGACGGTTGTCTAAGTGACAACTGTACGTTGAGACAACTTGCAGATGACGGTGTAGTGTCTGTCACGGGACCCAATGGGGTCGATCTGCAAGGACCCTTACAGGATACCTTAGACAATTTGTCTACTTGGGCTTTAGAGCTAGGTATCGAATTCTCTACGGAGAAAACTGAGTTGGTAGTTTTTTCTAGGAAGCATAACCCAGCACAACCGAAGCTTCAAATTTGGGGTCAGTCGATAACTCATTCTATGTCATTTAAATATCTTGGGGTCTGGTTCGATTCTAAGTGCACCTGGAGATCCCATATTGAGTATCTGAAGCGAAAGTGCCAGCAGAGGGTCAATTTTCTCTGCACAATTACCGGGACCTGGTGGGGAGCTCATCCACAAGATCTTCTAACGTTGTACCGGACAACGATTTTGTCGATTATAGAATACGGAAGTTTTTGTTTTCAGTCAGCGGCTCGGTCGCACATCATCAAACTGGAACGTATTCAGTATCGGTGTCTTCGTATCGCGTTAGGTTGTATGCACTCGACTCATACCATGAGTATTGAAGTGCTGGCTGGCATGTTGCCACTCTCGGATCGGTTTTCAGAATTATCTCTCCGGCTCCTCACCAGGTGTGAAGTTATGAACCCCCAGGTGATCGAAAATTTTGAGAAGCTCCTTGAGTTGAATACTCAAACCCGCTTCATTACCTTGTACCATTTGTACATAACACAGGATGTCAGCTCTTCGCCGAATATTCCCCACCGTGTTTGCTTCTCCGACTTCGGCAGTTCGGTTCATTTTGATTTATCCATGAAGCAAGAGCTTCGTGGAATTCCAGAGCATCATCGTCCTATGATTGCTCCGGTAATATTTGCTGCAAAGTTTGGCCAAGTTGATTCCACTAAATCGTTCTTCACTGACGGATCTTTGATAGAGGAGTCAGCAGGCTTTGGTATATTTAATGAAATTTATAGCGCCAATCGTAAACTTCAAGCTCCTTGTTCCGTATATGTCGCCGAATTAGCAGCAATACTCTTTACGCTAGAAATGGTTGCCTCATTAACACCGGATCAGTACTTCATCTTCACGGATAGTCTCAGTTCTATAGAGGCTATTCGCTCATTGAGGCCGGTAAAGCACTCCTCGTATTTTCTTATGAAAATACAGGAGCTTCTAAGTGCTTTGTCTTCGCGTTATTTTATCATCACCTTTGTATGGGTCCCATCTCATTGTTCAATTCCGGGCAATGAGAAAGCGGACTCGCTTGCAAAGGTGGGCGCTATGGAAGGCGATATTTGTGATCGACAAATCGCCTTCAACGATTTTTTTCCTATTTTTCATCAACAGTCACTCGTCAGCTGGCAGTATAAATGGAGTAAAGGAGATTTGGGGCGATGGCTACATTGTATCATCCCAAAGGTATCGAAGAAATCCTGGTTTAGGGGGATGGATGTGGGTCGAGACTTCATTCGTGTAATGTCTCGCCTCATGTCCAATCATTATTCTTTGAACGTTCATTTATACCGGGTTGGGCTGAGCGACAGCAATCTCTGCGAGTGTGGACAAGGCTATCAGGACGCAGATCACGTTGTTTGGTCTTGTGCTGAACATCGTGGAGTCAGATCGGAGCTTTATGATTCCCTTCGGGCTCGAGGTAGACAACCCAATGTGCCAATTCGAGATATATTGGCTGTACGTGATTTGGAGTACATGAAACTCATTTATGTGTTTTTGACTAACATTAGCCTTAGATTGTAGTTAGTTTAACCTGTATGTTTACTATAAGTTTTTTTTTTTATCTGTGTGTGTGTGTTTTTTTTTCTTTTTCAAAAAATGTTCAAGTCAAAAGTAAACCATACATTGTATAGTTATAAGTTTTTAGATAATTTAGAATTTAAATTGAATGTGTTATGTAAACCATACTTTAAATTCCTACCCTCCTTCCCATCCGTAATTTGTAATTCCTATTAACCTCGAGGCGGCCGCGAGTAATCGGCTCTATCCTCCTTACTTTAGTTTTAAGATAAATGATGTATATAAACATGAAAATTTGGCTCTGTAAAGTTGATTCGATTGAGCCTGTACAAATAAACGATTATTAAAAAAAAAAATTATTATGAGTTAACAACATTCAACTGGATTCGTGTGAAAAAATTAATAAAAATGTGGCAATCGAATTATGTTGTATAACATGAGCTGTCGTTGGTTGTCAGAGTTCAGTATGACGTGAAAAGGTCCCTGGAATTGGTTCTCAAACTGGAAAAATCACATTTATTATCTCAGATGCATAATTTAAAACATTTTTAATACATTTTATGTCTCAGCCATCTACGCAAAGACTCATTCGATAGTTTATGATTGAAATAAGAACTGAACATTAACGTTTAAAATTCACCAATATTTGTATTCAACTGATGTAAAGCAAGATGTAAAGCTTGCTAATTATGCCCCAGACTCCCCCAACCTTTAAAAAGGATTCTTATTTTGAGGCTTTATGCTTTTTTAAATTGAATATAAAGTGAATATTGTAGGGAATAATTAAATGGATGTACTGTATTTCACAAAGAAAAATTAAAATTACTGGCATCCATGACCGTTTTCTTCATGATGCATGATCATATGAAAGCAAAAAGTGTTCCACTACTACATGCATGCTGAATACTAAGGATTCGAGGAAGTTTCACCTTAAACGTACATGTTTGGGTCTGTTTTACTGATGTAAAGGGAAATATAATGTCAAAAGGGTCAAAACCTTTTCAAATGTTAGTCTAGATGATTGTTTTTTGCAAAGATAGACAATTTGGCGCGATACACGGTAAAAATAAGACATGAAAAACTTGTTGTTAGAAAAACTGTTTTTCCTTAAAAGTGCCCATCTTGCAATATATGGCGAACTTTAAGACAATTATATTGCCATTATTTAGAATTTTTTTCGTCCAATTATAAGATAGCCATTTTTTGCAAATTGACTTTAAATTTTAAAAGATTTTTTTTGAGCGTGTAAGAATCGATTTTACAATTTTTGCAATTTTTTTCATAAAAGTTAAAACGATTTTCTAGAAGTACTTTGATTTAAAAAAAATCTAATCAAAAACTTAAGCCCTTTTCAAGTGGCAGTCTAGATAATTTTATAAAAAAACAAAGTATGCAAAGTTGCTTGAAAAGACATAGTCTACATACCCACAAAGTTTCATTTGATTCTGAGAGGGTGCTGCCAATCACGAAGACGAGTTGGCGTGAAATTCGTCCGCATCAATCAAGTAGAACCTTCTGATGAACAATCCACGCTAATCTATCCAAAACTACAATTCAGGGACCTGGAAAAAAAGAGTCCTTAGATGCATTTCGTGCCATCTGGCAACTTTACGCGTCTATTGATGTCCGAGCTCATCGGTTTAGCACCAACCGGGAGAGACTTGTTCTATACCCAATGATTTCATAATCTCCAATTCGCTCAACCAATCGCAATGTTTTGTGATATAGTGGACGGATTATTATAATTTGAGATAACTCAATGCAGACGTCTTCCAAATTTGTCAGATCGATAGGCAATCGATGGAGACCCACCTGGTACCTCATAGCAAGATGCTTAGAGGAGGACCAGAAGATTTGATGAGCTACCTCATAATTACTTTTAAGGCAGAAAAAGACGCACGTTTTAAAGGTACAAGATAATTGCAAGCTATTGTTAACAAAAAGTTATAGAGGTTGAAGTGTAAAAAGAAATACGTTTTCTTTAGACATCTTACTCCCTTATTTGCAAACATTTTCAAAAACTAAATAGGTACAGTACAAACATTCATCTACAAAATCTATGCAAAATCGTTTGTCCTCCCTTGTCCCCTGCATACCATTCGTTGAACAGCTTCTAGTGGCCGTTTTTTTTCCTTGTCGGGGACGTATTGCCACTGTAGTTGGGGCCGTTTATTAACCACGTAGCTTTTCTGGGGGATGAGGAGGGTCGTCTGGCCATAGATTACGCTTGAAAAATGAAAAAAAAAAAAAAAAAACGGGGATGTTAATCTTCCCGTGGGATGTACGAAATTTAGAGTTGTCCAAAAATTAGTTAACCAAAACACCTTTATACAATTTACTCAACTGTTACGTAATTCCAATCGAGCGTGTAGGCCATGCACGAGTTTTTTGTGTGTTGGCAGCAGCGCACCAAACATATTTGTTATCATAAACGCCAGATTATTCAAGAGCTAATCGTAGTGCTAATGAGGTATGAATATGCGTTAGTGTATTGTGGTGTTGTTATTTTTTTTATAAAAAGAAAGGTGCGATGAAATATATAAGTTGTATGTTAAAGTATACCATTGGTATCTTATAAATCAGCTACTCTCCATAAAATACTTGTGCACTCCACCCGCATTATGGTAACTCTACCCCTTTCAACTAGATTTATGGGAGAACAAGGTTCTGAAGCCAAAAACAAATATTATAGAAATGATCGACTTCTCCACGCCAAAAAAAAAATCTCTGGAGCTGCTAATACAGATTTTACTCGAAAAAAATGCCACGCTTTCTTTTGTGTATAACTTTATTGCATGGATAAAAATTGATGAAATCTTGGGTTTGGAGTGTAATGTTTACATTTGCAAATTTTCGTCACAATCTGTCAAGTGGTTATCGAGACGGCTTCCAAGTAAGAAGTGCTTCGACAAAAAATTATGGACGCGGACGGCAAAAAAATCCAGGCCATTCCCCAGGTGGATCGCGAAACAGTTAGGAATCGACAATTCGACCGTGTCCTGCGTGGTAAATCATCATTCAAGGAGACCCAGACGACCCAGCACCGAGCTGGCAGCGGAAGAAAAACGTAGACGACCGACCCCGTGAACGCATGGGGGATTAATTCAAGCGCAACGATTTGATTCGGAGACGTGGCCAAGAAGGTCAATTTGGCCTTCTGGTTCGTCCAACAGACAATGAAGCGGGCCGTACTTCAAGTCTTCAAAGTAAGAAAGGTGCCTAACCGAACCGATAAACAGAATACGGTGGCAACCCACGCCAGGAAGCTGTAGCGAGAGTGGTTGGTGCAGCCGAAATGCATCGTAATGGATGACAAGACGTACATTCAAGCGGACGCCAAGCAGATCCCCAGCCTGGAGTTTTACGTCAACAAGCCTCACCTGGACGTTCCGGAAGAAGAAGGTCGACAAATTTGCCAAGAAGGATTTGGTGTGGCAGGCGATCTGTGGGTGTGGCAAATTTAGCAAGCCGTAAGTAACGACCGGCACCATCAACCATATATATATAAAGAAGAATGCCTCCAGAAGCGCCTGCTGCCTGATGGCGCAAGTGTTGCACAGGATTTGAAGGCTGGCGTTAAGTCCAATGTGCGGGCATTTAGAGTAGGAGAAAAGGTTGAATAAACCAAGTCTGCAAAAACATAGCTAACATGTGTTTATTTATTCCCTGAAAGTTTCAAAAATATCCTACTAAAAATGAATTTTGGGTTTTCATTTTTGTCTGTTGCATTTTTTTCGAGAACAATCTTTATTGCGGATGTATTTTATCGGGCTCAGATCCCATTCCATCAGCAACCAGTTCGATAAAAAAATCTCGTTAGATGCATGCAATATTTGGAGGTCAATTGGTCTGAAGTATACATGAAGTATGAAGATGAGGTTAACGATTAAAAGCATAAAACAGACAGTTTTTAACAAGTATTAGTATAAATATAAAAATGCAAATAGCTGAAAAAAAAATATATATATATATATATATATATATATATATATATATATATATATATATATATATATATATATATATATAAATATATATTTGTATACAAATGTTAGGTAAATAACATAGTGCAAATAGATATATACACCGTGTTCAATATATTCTCATACACTTTTTCCTTGCATTGGTGTCGTGCAACTACTCAACATGCTTCACGTATGTGTTGGTGTAGTTTTGCACTATGTTTATACAAACGCTTTTAGGTTATGTCCGATTGTTTTCATTCGGTATCGTTTACCAGCGATGAAGGAGTTTCGTGCTGTGGTGATAAAAAGTTTTTGAAAGGTGAGCGCCCGGGCGCTATTTTCAGAAATTTTAAAAACCTCGGAGTAAAGCGGGGTTTTGTGTACCAAACCATCCGAAGGTACCGTGACACCTGCTCGTTAGATTACCGGAAGAGATCCGGTCGTACTCGTACGGTGCGGACTGCCCGAGTTGTTAAAATTGTCAGGAAACGGATTAGACGAACATCACAGCGCTCTGTACGTAAAATGGCCGCAGATCTGAATGTTTCGAGATCGTCAATGCACAATATACTGCAAAATGACCTCGGATTCCAAGCTTTCAAGAAACGTAAGGTTCACGGAGTTTCAGAACCTTCCAAGCAGAAACGACTCGAAAGAGCAAGTCTGCTTTTGTCGCGGCACGGTGGGGAAGAATTTATCTTTTCCGACGAAAAGTTATTGGTCTTGCAACAATCCCACAATGTCCAGAACGACAGATTGTGGGCTCTCTCCTCTCTTCGAGAACTGTTCCAGAGAGTGATAGGAATATTCCACGGTTCCAAAGTGCTGCGTCAGTGATGGTTTGGGGAGGAATTTGCAAGCGAGGCAAATTACCACTGGTTTTCATCGAAAAAGGCGTTAAAGAGAATGCCTTATATTATAAAACGGAAGTTTTGGAGAAAGTTGTCAAGCCATATGTACAAGAGGTGTTTGGAGATGATCACTATGTGTTTCAGCAGGACGGAGCACCATCGCCTACTGCAAATCTCGTTCAGGGCTGGTTCCGAGAAAATTTGACCGACTTTTTGGACAAGAATGAATGGCCTCCCAGTTCACCAGATCTGAATCCCTTGGATTATTTCGTATGGTCATACATGCTGGCGAAGGTAAATGACCACAGGACGTCTAATATGAACCAATTCAAAACCGTAATGAAACGAATTTGGGACGAAATGCCGATGGAAGTCGTGCGTGCCGCCTGTGACGGTTTCGAAAAACGTCTGGAGCTGGTCAAGAAGGTTAAAGACGGTGTTATTCCAAAACATATGCTGCAGTTGATCAGTATTATATTGCAATATAATGGGTGAAGTTATCAATAAAATCTGGATACTCGATTTGAAATAAATAGAGTTTTATTTTGTATGAGAATATATTGGACACGGTGTAAATATATAAATGTATTAAAATGTAAATATGCTTGAGTAAATATATCAATCTAAACATAGATATGTTAATATGTTAGTGTAAACAGATGAATGTAATTTTTTTTTATGTAAATAAATAAATGTAAGTAAACAGATGTAAATTTAAATGTAAATTATTGATGATACTGACCGAAAGTTATGCAGAAAGAGATGCAAAATTACCAATTTTAAAATGCATTTTTCTCCAGAGAGGGACAAGAGGGGACGAACAATTTTGCATTGGTTTTTTAGACAAAACCTTGTACTTTCAGTCAACGTATTCAGTTATATTTGCAAAAAAAGGAGTAAAATGCCTTGAAAAAACGTATTTTTGTACACTTCAACCTCTATAACTCTTTTGAAAAATAGCTTTTTTTATGCCTTCAAAGTCATTTAAGCAAAAACCTTTTTTTAAAGCCCACCCGAAGAAAAGTTAGAAAAACTTTTTTAAAACGATACCTAGATGAGATAGAAGATAACTTTCTTGAATTTCTAAAAATAAATTATCTACAATTTTGTAGGAGAAAAAATCCTCGAGATCATAAGAATAAAAAGTTAGAATTTTTATTATGAGCATGAAAGGACCACTCTAGTCACCACCCAAACCAAAAAATATATCACATTTTTTAACTCAAATCTTCCGAAGACATCATGTGTCTTTAGTAAATGATATACGAGTTATCGATTTTCGTCGCGAAATTTGGTTAATCATACCATAGTGCAACCGTATGACGTCCACCACCCAAATATACCGAAGGAGCAACGGTACCCAAAGTTGCTTCTGTAAGAATTTACGTAATTTAAATCGTAATTTACACGCAGGGGCCACTATTTTACTATATTGGATCATTGGCTGCCAAACAGTGGTACGTGGCTTTGTGGCGAGCTGCACGCGCTGCTGTCGAATGAAAGAGAAAATCGCAACACAACTAATGGGAAGCTTGCCTTCAGTCCGGACGACTCCGGCTCGCCCGTTCGTCATTGTTGTGTGGACTATGCTGGCCAGAACAGCTAAGTACACAAAAGGCTGCGAGGCTGTCTTTGTTTGCCTGGCAACAAAGACAGTACACCTAGAAGCAGTTTCAGATGCGCAGCACAAACATCCGAGAACACAATCACCGGACCTCAACCAGGCTGTGAGCCGGATCTGTCGGATATGAAGGTGAAATAGACGTTCATCACTCCATCTGTCCCCCATATGGGAGGAATTTGGGAGGCGGCGAAGCAGCATGAAAAAGCATCTCCGAGCTGTACTCGAAACCATGACGGTGGCATACGAGAGCCTTTCGACCATCTTATCGCAAATCGAGGCGTGTTTGAATTCGCGTCGCTTGTGCCAGCTTTCTACATCGACGGACTATTGCGAAGTCTTTACGCCATGGCACTTCATCAACAACTAGCCGCTCAATCTGCTAACGGAACCAGATCGTATATTTGCCAAATCAAGGAAGGCTGTCTGGATGGCACCGTAGATGGGAACTCGTTAGGATGTCACAACCCATCGGGATCAGTACGGAGTCGTACGCACCGTTACCGTACGTCGTGGATAGATGGATTATCAACAAGCGGTTCAAAAGTTGGTTCTGCTTCCATTGGATTGAAGCATCCGCCTCAAGGGCCGGGTGGATGTTTGCGTGGAATCCATCCCTATTATGATGATGAGCGGTCATATCCTCCGCACAAGCAGCTGTCACTTCTCTCATAGCCTTGTGCTATCAACATAGACGAATGACAACAACGTTTCGAGAACATTCGACTGCCGATCAATCAAGATCAAACACGTTTGTCGATTGTTAAATTAAAATTAATCCAGTCCATATTTCTTTGAAATATTTCGCCGCACTTTAATTTTTATTTCGATTCTCAGAGATAAAACAAATAAACCTCAACCACTGCACAGTGGGAAAAAAAAAGTACACGAATCGCGAAAGAATTCGATAATTCAGCTCCAAGTAGCACAAGGTTAGTGAACAATAGCATATTGTATGTGAAAATTCCTGGGAAATCGAATGGAAGGGGTCTCACTTGCCGCAAAATTCAGTGGACGGAGATATTGGGCTTATTTTACCCCAATTCCCCCGTATTTTCGAATAATGCCCAGTAATTTATGCTTGGAGGGGTCTGCGGTTGTCAAAATAGGCCTATTCTTATGTAGAATTTCCCTGGAAATCGAATGAAGGTAGTTGCAGCCACCGCACGAGTCGGGAAACAGAGATATTGGGCTTATTTTGCCCCAATTCCCTGTATTTTTGAATATTGTTGAATAATCTATGCTCGGAGGGATCTGTGGTAGTCAAAATAGGCCTATTCTTATCTAGAATTTCCCTAGAAAACGAATGAAGGTTGTTGCAGCCACCGCACGAGTCGGGAAACAGAGATATTGGGCTTATTTTGCCCCAATTCTCCGTATTTTCGAATATTGCTGAATAATCTATGCTCGGAGGGGTCTGTGGTAGTCAAAATTGGCCTATTCTTATGTAGAATTTTCCTAGAAATCGAATGAAGGTTGTTGCAGCCACCGCACGAGTCGGGTAACAGAGATATTGGGCTTATTTTGCCCCAATTCCCCGTATTTTCGAATATTGCTGAATAATCTATGCTCGGAGGGGTCTGTGGTAGTCAAAATAGGCCTATTTTTAAGTAGAATTTCCCTAGAAAACGAATGAAGGTGGTTGCAGCCACCGCACGAGTCGGGAAACGGAGATATTGCTGATTTTACCCCACTTCTCCATATTTTGGGAATATTGCTAATTTATCCATACGTATATTATCCATTACCATCAGATAATTCATCTTCACTATATTCGTCATCGTTTTCGCTAGATTGGGAAATGTTTTCGTGTTCCTGTTCGTCAGATACACAGAACTGTAGCATCTGTGCTTCGAACTCTGGATCATGCTTCCAGAATGATTTTTTGCCGCTTGATTTGACCGATAGATACGCCATCTTGGGATCAGACCAAGTCAAAGCTTCTCTCATCATATCAGTAAGGTTATCCTCCGCAGCAGTTTTCCGTGCAAAGTGCAATCGGGAGAACTTGTGTCGCTTGTGACTTGGTTTTCCAGCCTGCTCGTCGACGAAGTTCATCGTGAATGGCTAGACATATCAAAACATTTATTAGCATTATATACTTCCACATCCCTTATTTTTTTAAATTAAATTTACCAAACGTTCAATCAATTCCGGTACATGCTCATATTTATGCAGACATGGAGGGAGCTGCCGTACAACGGTTTGATTTTATTGTTGTCCAACTTTGTAGATGAAAGTGCCAGACTGCTGAGCCGAATGTTACTTATCAAATCCACGTCAAACCTAAGATTTTCAGCAAACTTTTGAGGTTGCGCAAGTAGCCTCCTCACCATGTTGCCCCCTCCGAGCATAGATTATTCAGCAATATTCAAAAATACGGTGAATTGGGGCAAAATTAGCCCAATATCTGTTTCCCGACTCGTGCGGTGGCTGCAACTACCTTCATTCGATTCCTAGGGAAATTCTACTTAAGAATAGGCCTATTTTGACTACCGCAAACCCCTCCGACCATAGATTATTAAACAATATTCGAAAACATGGGGGAAGTGGGGTATAATCAGCAATATCTCCGTTACCCGACCCGTGCGGTGGCTGCAACTACCTCCATTCGTTTTCTAGCAAAATTCTACATAAGAATAGGCCTACTTTGACTACCACAGACCCCTCTGATCATAGATTATTCAGCAATATTCAAAAATACGGCCAATTTCTCTGTTTTCCGACTCGTGCGGTGGCTGCAACTACCTTCATTCGTTTTCTAGGGAAATTCTACGTAAGAATAGGCCTATTTTGCTTACCGCAGACCCCTCCGACCATAGATTAATGAATAATATTCGAAAACATGGGGGAAGTGGGGTAAAATCAGCAATATCTCCGTTACCAGACCCGTGCGGTGGCTTCAACTACCTCCATTCGATTCCTAGCAAACATTTACATAAGAATAAGCCTATTTTGACTACCACAGACCCCTCCGATCATAGATTAATAAACAATATTCGAAAAATAGGGGAAGTGGGGTAAAATCAGCAATATATCTGTTACCCGACCCGTGCGGTGGCTGCAACTACGTCCATTCAATTTTTAGGGAAATTCTACATAAGAATAGGCCTATTTTGACTACCGCAGACCCCTCCAAGCATAGATTGCTGGGCATTATTCGAAAATACGGGGGAATGGGGGTAAAATAAGCCCAATATCTCCTTCCACTGAATTTTGCGGCAAGTGAGACCCCTTCCATTCGATTTCCCAGGAATTTTCACATACAATATGCTATTGTTCACTAACCTTGTGCTACTTGGAGCTTAATTATCGAATTCTTTCGCGATTCATGTACTTTTTTCCCACTGTGTACTGTGACAAATCGAGTCATGAAAAATGGCGAGAAAACAGAGAAGATCACTCGCTTTCGCGGGGTGGTAACCAAAGATGTGCCCATACGTTGCACAGCATTTGGCTCCCTGAGAACATCTTAAGTATATTTAGGAGCAACTTTCAGAACCAAACGCTGACCTACGAGATAAGAGTGATAAGAGAGAGAGAGAGAGAGAGAGAGAGAGAGAGAGAGAGAGAGAGAGAGAGAGAGAGAGAGAGAGAGAGAGAGAGAGAGAGAGAGAGAGAGAGAGAGAGAGAGAGAGAGAGAGAGAGAGAGAGAGAGAGAGAGAGAGAGAGAGAGAGAGAGAGAGAGAGAGAGAGAGAGAGAGAGAGAGAGAGAGAGAGAGAGAGAAGATAGATATATAGGGGGGGGGGGGGTGATGGATAGAGAGAGGGGGGGGGGGGTAGATAGAGAGAGAGAGAGAGAGAGAGAGAGAGAGAGAGAGAGAGAGAGAGAAAAAAAGAATGACAATTACAGCGGGCGTACTCAAAACCGACGCGAGAGATACTTTGGAAGACTGGATGCGGACGAAAAAGCTGTCGATAGCCTATCACAAGGCAGTGCAACAGGCGTAAATTGCGGTCAGAGAATACACCATCTTCGAGTCGTGAACTCAAGCACTTGAGCGTGATAATCGACGATCGACTGAACTTTTACAGCGACCACAGCGTTGGCCACAAACATTCAAAACAATTATTTGATTAGTAGCAGCAAGAGGAGGCTCATAGCCAGTGTTCCCACGTCAGTACTCCGGAATGGTAGTCCAGCCTAGTTCCCAGCAATAAATATTAAATGAAACAGGTCGTGTTTGAACAGCATGTTATGTTGTTGAGCATCTGGGCGGTGATCACCTACCGGAAAATATCATTTAAAGCGGTCTGCGCCATAGCCGGAACGATCCCCATTGTGCTATTGTTGGAGAAGAATCAAAAGTGCCATTTGATAAGAGAAACCAAAATAATTCAAAGAAATCACCGGCACCGTAGATTGGAGCCATAGGCAGCGTACATTGGAGCTGAATGGCTCACCATGGTTTGGTACCGGAAGAAATTCCACTTTTGGCTAACTCTTCGTCGGCGTAGGGTAGATCTATCGTCAGGGATTGCCCGAATCATCTGCAGTCACCGGCACCGTAGTTTGGTGCCACAGGCAGCGTAGATTGGTGCTGAGTGGCTCACCGTGGTTTGTTAGCGGAAGAAATTCCAGATTCTAGATTCCAGAGGTAACTCTTCGTCGGCGTAGAGTAGATTTACCTCCAGAAATTTCGAGTCGATTGGCCCAAACAAAGAGGATATGAGCTACATTGCTCAACAAACAAGTAGTAACCAAATGGCTCGTGTAGAAGCCGACAGCATCATCAAAATAGTTATTATAAATTTTAGTAAAATGATCATAAAAAGAAAGTTAATGAAATGACCAACGGACAATTGGGTCGGATGAACAAACAACTTGGATGCAAGATTATTTATTATACATGCGTGTAGTAAACTTTTCGATTCTCTCAAATCTCGGAAAGAATTATGGAATGGTGATAGATTGTCGTGTTTGCAATTTAAAATTGCATAAAAAGGTGTGATTCGAAGATATAGACATAAAGAAGGGATAGACACGAATGGTACGATCTTCAGGAAGTACGCCCCTTTTTTTGCTTCATCGATGACGTTGATTTCGTGGCATGCAACTATGAGACGATGGTGCAAAAATACATCAGATCGATCAAGAAGGCGCCAGCGGACTCTTCGCAGACTGCGAGGCTGGCGAAGTAAAATCATGGACCTACTTCATAGTACAGACGAGGTCACCCCCGCGTTAACCTGATTGGTAAGGTATGTATGCGTGCAATATAGTGAACAGAATGATTAACGTTTTTTTAGTAATGTGAAAATGTATACGTGGACATATGGTAACGGTATTGATTAAGGTCTTATGATGAAGCATTCTCGACGGCAGCCATTACCTCAGAATTAAGAATTGATATAACTCACAATCTGTACTAGATATTTGATATTTAATCACATCAGTTTGTATGCTTACTTGCTGTGAGCAATCTGATGTAGTTCGATTTGATGTTCACTAACAATCGAGATTTATCATTTTGAAATAGCGAGGTAAATTTGCGAGAGAGAGATAAAAGATAGGAAAAAATATACGGAGCAGCAATTCACCTTAACACATAATAAATTGGTTCGAGTACTACTACAGGTATACCTCGATAGTACGTACATCAACTTTCTCACTTCAAATCGCAATTGTATAAAACCTACTGGTTGTATCTGAAATTTAATGTAACCAAAAGAATGAGCAACCTTCTGCTCTTCCTTTTGATTGTATTATATTTTATCTGTAGTTTTTATGCAATTGCGATTTGAAGTGAGAAAGTTGATGATGTCGAGGAATCCAAGCCCTTCGCTCGATTTTCTATATTTTCTATTCAATTTTCACAACCTGCCGTACACTGACGGAACTATCAAAACTTTCTCTTCATATCTTTCATTCTAGCAAACATTACTGTTTGTTCACTCTTGGGGCCCCATGTTGATGAGCGAACTCTCCTTCCAAATCATAATCGTTACTCCACGTACGGAGAATACAAACGTAGCAATTATAGTACATTATAAGATTAATACAAATAAAATAATGGACATGAATAATAAAAACAGACTGCTAAAGCTTTTTTTTTTTTCAAGATTTCAATTATACTACTTTTCTGAGGAAAACTTAATTCAACAACAAATGTAGCCAACATGCTACGTGAAACTTCTCATAAGCAGATTAAGACCGCTTAGTTTCATTTTTCATTTTTCATTTTCAAGCACAGAAGGGGGTCATAGGGCCAAGTCTCCAGCGATGAAAATCACTGTCCATACTGTACCAGGGTAGAAGTATAGATTTGGATCACAGAATAATAACCAAAGGGGTCAAGAGAATCCTGCTTAAGATACCGGATAGTAAGAGGCTGTTGAAAACAGGGGATAGTCAGAGTAAAGGAAATTCTCGTGAAAGATGGAAAAAGGAACGAGAGATTGATGACTTTTACTCCTATCCTATGACCTTCCGAGTCAAACTTTAAAAACGTTTTATATTCCGCTTAATACTGTTATTATTCTACTAACAAGCAGGTGTAATAAAGTGACCTGCCTAATTTCAACGGAACAAGATGGATGTTTCTAATTTGGTAATCTAATACTTATTTCATTATCAGCAGTTTACATTCAAGAGACTATTAAAGCAAAGCTAACCAATATAGAGAAGAATTGTTCTATGGTCTCAAGGCTACTGGCCTCCCAAAGCGGACCTACCCTTTTCATAAAACCTTAGTCTTTAATTCTTTGTCAGAATCTGTCCTAGGTAACACTTTTCGATGACCTTTGTTCAGTTCGAAAGGTCTCATCCCAAGCTAAATATAATGTTGTTAGAGTTAGTGCTTTGATCATGGCTGTCGCATAGAACGCACATTTAAATTATAAAATATATTTGAATTTTCTGAACCTAAGCGAGTAATGACACTATATCCATAATCCATAAACGGCTAGGACAAGAGTTAGTACTCATGCCCCAACCGACAGAGAAGCTCTCACGCAATAAGAGCCTGGATACAAGTAGGAAACGCCTGTGTTCTAGCCCAGAAAGCCGGACAACAAAGGAGTGCATTTACTTTCCTAGCTTCGTCACTCTCAACGACCTACATACATATTTAAAAAACATATGCTTTCTCGCCAAGGAAAGCCTCCCGCACAATTCTATCCAACTTCTAACTCCAGATGTCTATGAAGGTAGCATGAGTTCTCAGCATCTTCTTAAGTAGACATCTAATCAACACTTTACTCCCACCCCTTGCTGATCATAAGGACCTGGCCAGGTGTTGTTCAAAGAGATCGATGGATGGAGAGGCTGTCACATCCAAGGCAGCTCTTCTGGCGCTTCCATCGCCCCTACAACAGCCAACCCAGGATAGTGTATGGTCGGGAAATGCTATGCTATGCTAATATATATTTTAATTTTCTGAACCTGAAACATCAGGATACATTATTTGTTGCTCACAATCATGATCAAAACACTCACTCTTTTCGATAATGAAGCGAACAATAAGATTATTAATGATACCAACTGCATAGGTATATTTGATGTTTAATCAATGACAGTTAGAGAATAAACAACAATGAAAGAATTGTCAAGCAAATGAAAAGTGCACTTTTTGTCGTTTCCCTTAATTATTTGTATCAGGTATTTGTAGATTGTTCCAAGCTTCGTCTAAGAGTGAATTGCTGCTAAACCCACCAGTATCACACCTCTTTCAGTGTTTTCAAATAAACGTACTACGACGTGGCAATTCAAAGAACTGCAGAGTGTGATACTATCACTGCTGATTATGTTCTTGGTCGAAATAGACGAAACGATACTGAACTTATATTTTCGGTACGCCTGTGTCGTGAATATCCTGTAGACCGGAGATCGGTAACAGAAGAGGAGCGAATCTCGGCCGCCAACTGAAACGGAACTCAACTTAAGTGGGACTGTTCTTCTGTTACGGACCGCCTTGACCAAAACCCTAAGTATTGAAAGATTACAAATCCGCTTAAGCGCCAACACGCCTTTAAGCGATTGATTGCGGCCAACTGGTCTAGCGATGACGCCTTGCTTTGGCTGGCTGGCGACGGTGTTCGGAAGGCAGACAGTGCCACAAATGTGTTCGACGATGGCCGGCTGGCCAAGCGATTCACGAAACGTTCGCACGCACACACACACCGAATGGTAGACCGGTTGGAACCGGCTGAGTCGATTGCCGTATGCACTTCGTGGCACGTGGTGAGATGTTAACCGGACTTCACACTTCACACTGCACAGAAGATGGATTGCAGCGGGGCTAACGCGACAGCGCCAGGCGAGGATTGCGATGAGACGATCACTCGGCTCCAATACGGTTCTCAAACAATGGTTTCCTACCGAACACGCGATTGGCCAGTGGCGGAAAGTATTCGTGATAGGCCGTTGACTGGCGATTGGATCTCTCGCAGATACCACTTTGACCTGTCCGGAATAAAAATCTTCTTTCGAAGGTTTAGGCATTCGAATTGAAACACCGTTAATGCTGGACTTAGCATCACTGCCATCACCTGTTGTTCTTAATTTGCTCGATCACAAAAGTATACGAATTATCACTGGATGCTTCTAGACTGTCTTCCTTGGCTTACAGTTTGGAAATGAACTATTGTGTGCCTCTGAGGATTCAATAGACCTCAACACTACAGAAACTATGGTGACGTAATACCGGAATGTGTCACCTCCTGATTGGTTAAGCCAGTAATTTAATTATTGGAAAAAATTGAGCGGCATTTCTGTGCTCAAAAATTGTAGCAAACGGTTCGCGTGGTTTTGGTTTCTGTCCGTGCTAAAAACACAGTCGGACTAAAAAGGTGTTATGAGAAGTAACGCTTTATTAATCCAGTCGAATTATGAAGCGTTTCAAGCTGGATGGCTTCGAAACACTTCTAATTGAACCTCACCTCAGTACGCGAGCGGTTACACCATGAGGGCCTTTTGCATGAGAGTAGCCATCTCACCTACGACAAGGTGACAACCATGATCTTCGAGAGAGAGATTAGGACCGCTTAGTTACCTAAACGTGCTGTGATTGCAGGTAAAACCAATAAGCGGGAGAATGCATACCACAACCTAAAGCAATCCTGTCCTGGGAGGAAAGCTCGAGAGGAAAGGTTAGCATTCTTGGACAACGGCTCGTTCATGACATTAGTAGAGGTGTACGGCACGCGCAGCCTTGGTTGTTGGACTGTTTACACCATTGCCATTGCCCTTCTCTGTGGAAAGAAATAAGCATAATTACGTTTGCCTCAAACTAAGAATAAAGAAACATGAAGAAGATTATTACCTTCTCCGTTTTCATTTCTTAGTATGTCCACATGATATTTGATTTGCTGTACATTTTTTCCCGTTGAAAGGAAAAGAGTATCCCACTTGGTGATCTGTCAATACAATGAAAACAAAACTACTTTTCTCAAAGAAAAGTGAGCTCAAGATTATAACAAGATGAAAACTAAATTTGTTATCAAATTTGACAACTGTGCGACAAGCAGCGAAATCAAATTTTGATTTCAATTTGATGTAGATATCAAAATAAGTTTTCGAATTGCTATCTTTATGATGTAAGACTTTACTCGGGAATGCACTGCACTCTTGAAGTATGATGAAGCCTATTCTTCGAATTCCCTCACACACGTCTTAATAATGAAACACCAAGCAATTTTCCTTCACTGTGGAAAGTTTTACAAGATTTTTTTTTAAGATTATATGAAGGCCAAAAACGGGTTGGGTGGATCGATAGGCAACATAACTTATACGTTGCCACAGGGATAAAAAGAATTTCCTTCCAACAACAAGATTGAACAATTGGTCATAAGATCGAGCTATCTAACATGAGGATGCCCCAATGGGCGGGGAGAAAAGCCCACCCCACTTACTTACACCAAAAAGTAACGCACTGTTAATAACAATATCAATGATTATCGGCTCCGCAAAGTGTAACACTCGCCTGAGCCTTGCAAATAAACGAACTAATTAAAAAAAAAAAAAGGTTAGAGTTGTATGGTGCCCTTCTAGCAGCACCGTTATTCGAGAAAGTTCGGGATGCAATAATGATTCCTGCTCGGACATTTTTCTGGGTCGACTCAACCTGCGTATTATGGTGGATTCAAGCATCACCAAACACCTGGAGTACTTACATCGGCAATCGGGTGACTAAAATTCAAACTATCACCTAATCATCGCAATGGGAACACGTTCCAGGCAAGGAGAACCCAGCAGATTTAATCTCTAGAGGAATTTCCCCTAGGGACTACGTCGAAAATACTTTCTGGTGGGAGGGACCACATTCGCTGAAGGTATCTCCGAAGAAATGGCCCCATAAACCAAGCGAAGTTCCTGTGGAAGAAGTAGACCAAGAAAGACGACGATCAACGGTCGATTGCACAGTCTCGAGTTACGCGACATGATTGGAAGGAAGTGATTGGTACCTTCAGAAGTTTGAATCGTGTGCAAACCTCATTCGCGGAACTCCGTATTAGCTGCGTCTATTTAGGATACTGCAAAAAAAAAAAAAAAAAATCCGCAAGACAGGTCTTTAACAAACCTTTTATCAACCAGTGAGCTGAAGGAGTCAGAGTTTGTTATAGTTCGTCGCGTCCAGAAGGAAGATTTCGACGAAGAATGGAAGGCACTTTCAATTGGAAATTCTGTGCCAAGAAGGTCCCCACTAAGATGGTTTAATCCGTACATGTCTAAGGATTGTAGCATACTGAAATATGATTATTAACATGCAACATGTGTGATTAGAAAAGTTCTCAAACAGAACAAGTTAGGTCTTAAACCAATATGCAACATGACACTTTTAGCTTGTTGTTGAATTTCTTCACAGTCTGTTGTTGAACTTCTCAGTTCAAAAACAGACCTCTTTTCAAATTTATTGCTGACCGTTGTTTGTCACACTGAGCACTTGAAAACATAACAGTGAAGGCAAAGGTTCAAATAAATAACCAATGCTCAGCAGGCGGATCGGCGCTTGCTTGTTCCAAATATTTTCATGTTATGATTATCCATCGTTTCCTTAACCGATCGCGGAACACACATGTCGTATGTACTTGCATGTGCTGTTAGGTACAATGTGAATAGTCAACTTGTAGCTGATTGGCTAATTGATATTTTACGAAGTAACTCCAGGCACCTCCCACAAAGACAATGTTGTGTAGAGTTAATTTTTGTATGTAGACTTAGGTTACCAAAAGTAAGATTGAAATAAACATAACGATTCTTGTCTCAACATCCAACGTCAGAGGTCGTACTGTTAAAGGATCAAGTCATTAGAGTTGGTGGACGACTTTGTCACTCCGCTGAACGAGAAGACGTTAAACACCTGATGGTGCTTCCTGCACGGCATACCTTCACCTGAATGGTCCTCCAACACTATCACCTGCAACCATTGCATGCTGGTCCGCAACTATTATTAGAAACTTGTGGTGGATGCTTCCACTGGCTACGCCCCTGCAGCCATTCTGTCTTCGGCAATCGAAGGTTCCTCCTTTTATGCTAACGCAAGGGAACTGTACTATCTTACGATGATTGTTTATGCTGACTGCGCGTATGCTACGTGTTGGTCGCCTCACGATAAGAACGAACAAATAAACGCATTCCTAGTATACAGGATGCGGCAGAAAATAATGCGAAAATGTTCAAACTTTAGTATTGGGTTAATTCGTGTAGCTAGTGACTAATTTCTGTCGAAAGTGTATTTGTTTATGTTTACTTTCAAGTACTGCATCCAAACATTCTATTTGTTTTATTGCGAATTCGTCAAAATGTTCGCAAAAGAAGTGATCACCAGTTTGTTGCTCGGCCAGAAGAAGCCGAAAGAGATTTGATGAAGTTTGTCAGAAGTAGATAATTTATCATCTCCATGCGAAGCGCTAGGAGTGGACGGTAATTTATTGCTAGAACGAAATAGACATGAAGAGAAAGTGTATTGATATTTCCGTATAGGGCAACGGCAGGCTTTGAAAATTGAAAGATCAAGTTTGAAAACGAGCGGAGGGCATTATTGAACGGTAGTATCCGATCAGGCACATAACCCTTTACCATACTACCCCATGCAGGATAGGCAAGAGGAGGAAATCCCCTTGACTGGCAAAAGGTTATGCAACCGGTCGAGCTCTTATACTACCTATTGCTTTTTTCTAGTTCTAGCGATTTGTCCTTCTCCCAATACTACCTAACACGGGTGAGAAATTATCTCCCGCTGTTGGGTTTATTTTTAGCATGCACCGCCTATTTCACACATTTGCTCTTCTCGTCATCTATTACTTATAGATCTCGGAGAGAACGACGGTGAGTGGTGCAAATACTGATCCCCAGCAGTACGATTTAATGGATTCCCCCATTATGGGCTTTCTACACATTGATTGTTGTTTTTGTATTCTCCCAAGCGCGGAAGTAACGATTTAAAAAAAAAAAAAAAGACTTTTCTTTTAATTGGGGGTGAAAAAAAAAACCGAAGTGTATATCAGTATTTTAAGGGACCAAGGGCTTCCCTGGGTGAAGGCCAACTTCTCCGAGGACCAAAACGTTGTCCTACAGCAGGATGGAGCGCCGTGTCACACGTCCAATCGAACCCAACAATGGTTGAACGATAACATGAAGTTTTGGCCGAAGGATTTGTGGCCCCCTAGCAGTCCAGATCTTAATCCGTTGGATTGTTCGATTTGGGCATATGTTGAAGCACGAGCCTGCAAAACATCACACCCTAGTGTGAAAACCCTGAAGTCAACCATAACACGCACATGGCAGTCAATGTCGGAGGACTACGTCCGAAAGGCATGCTCTGGCTTCCGGCGTCGGCTCGAGGATGTTATTAATAAAAATGGAGGACACATTGCATAAATTTGTTTAAAAGGCCTTTATAAAGATAGCTGCACTCGAAAATGTTGGTATTATTGCTTGAATTAGTTGAAAATGGGATTTGAAAGAAATAGAACAAATTTTCGCAAAATTTTCTTCCGCACCCTGTAGACTCCCAACCGAGTAGCATCGTTTGACTCGCTATATATATATATATATATATATATATATATATATATCACCTATGAACTGGAACACTCAGCCAAAGCAAACTGCTCGGTACCGTACCACAGTGGTCGGAAAAGCCTTTTTTCACGGCGAAATTAATAATTTCTAAAGGTTACGTTTCCGAGTCATGGTGTCTTCTACAAAGTTGTATTTAAAAAACATGTCCATCTTGTGATCTTTTTGTAGTTCCAAACTGCCAATAAAATACGCTACAGGCTGCTCATTCACGACTGGAGCGTTCGGCGCTTGCGCATTGCTTTAGTTCGGAGCTATTTTGCTGGTTTAGATTAGGGTGTCCCTTAAAAATCAGTTTTTTCATTTTAACTTTTTAGTTTAAAATGTTAGTAAAAAATAATCGGAGAATTCTCCGTCGTTGTAACGTGGTTCGGTTTCGGAAAAACTTCCACTGTAGGGGAATCCTCCGTCGGTGTAGGTTAGTTCCGCCGTCGGAGACTATACGAGTCGATTGCTTAGATGATGGGAGCTAAATGGCTCAATGGCTCATCCAAGGCAGGCGGGAGTTAAATGGTAAACAACCCGCAATATGAATATATGGATATACAATGACAACCGCTTTACCAAACTGAAATCCAAACTTGACCGCGTTCTTGTGGACCTAGACAGCAAAAATTACGAAATCGATATTATCAAAACGACCGTTGCCAAGAACTCGATGAAGCCCTAGAAAAGAATCAGAGGGAAAACTTAAAAACCCACACCCACGCAACCAACAGGTAGCCAAGGGTCCCCAGGGTCGACCCAAGCTCACCGTCACGGGTTGAACTTGTTCACAAACTCTTTCTAAGAAGTCCTAAGACACTTGTCAGCATAGGAAACGAACGCAAAACCACAAGTGATAATGTACAGAACCTTGAAAGGGATAGGACCTCGAGTAGCCGGAGCCCCTCCCCCCAGCACGGAAGTCTGCCTACAACCGGTACTGGGGGAAACCTCTGGCGCTCGTTGGTCACTCCCCCAGGCCAAAATCCTCCACTGCGGAGATCAGCCAGAATAAGAGCACAAGAAAGCATCCTTCAGAATGCCAAGATCGATGCCGCCCTCTACAATCCATGGAGAGCCAGCATAGTGGGAGATGTTCCTTCCAAATTCAAGTATGTGTTTGCAGATAAATTTGCACGTAAATACATGATTTGGCAAGGCCAGTAGGAAGACCAAGGTTTTCATCACTGATCAGACATTTAATTCAGAGCTGTACAGAACGGAATGTCTCCGAAAGCGAATATTGCCATTCATCAGATCCCACAATGAACCTGTCATGTTTTGGCCAGATCTGGCAAGCTGTCATTACAGTAAAACAGTGCTACAGTGGTATGAAACCAACGGGATTCAGTTTATACCTGAAGAACTCAACCCACCATACTGTCCCCAGCTCAGACCGATTGAGAGATTTTGGGCTATTATGAAGAGGAAGCTGAAGGTGAATGGCGGTGTCACCAAAAGCATCAATGAATTGTGAATCAAGTGGAATAAGATTGCCAAATCGATGGATGAGAATAATGTGCGCCGGTTGATGAAACATATTCTGGGAAAAGTCTGCAAATTTCATCTAAATCGAGATGATTATTTTTTTATTATATTATACCTCTAAAGTTCACATAAAGTCGAACATTTTAGTTATAACAATACTATTTTGATAATGTATAACCGAAATATGCGCAATAGTCTGTGTTGCAATTCTAACTGGGCCACACCTTACCTCAAATAATCCACCCCACATTAATCCCCTAGCTAGCCCAATCAAAATACCCGCGCAGACTATACCCCCTCTCCCTCTGCGCGCCACGCCGGGAAGGGTGGGAAAAAACTCGAAATAAATTACAAGTCCCAGACCCGATGGCCCATAGCCCGGCAGAGTACCAGGCCTCAGTGGACGCCGCCTGGCCTGCAAGACTGAGAGGGGTGGCGAAAAACTCAATGGCGGATCAACTTCATTCACACGAGAACGCCAAACTTCTTCCATTGAGGTTTCCTTCGCCAGCTCCAACATAGTCAGCAGACTGCTCTGCTTCATCAAAGACGACCTAATGGGTAGTGACCACCACCCCATCGGAATACACATTGACCGATCTCTCTGACGTGTTGTGCACGTGAGCTGATGGAGCGGATGGTCAACCGCGATTAATGAACTTCCTTGTTGTTGGCAACCATTTTGATCACCGGCAACATGCCTTCCGTCCACCAAACCTACCTTGGGTCTATGAGTGAAGCTCTCTACGATACGTCTCAGACCGGTCATCACACCGAGATCGAGGTACTAGACATCTCCAAGGCGTATAACAGGGCTCCGGCAGATACCGAGCGTCCTCGATCAACAGCGGTCGTGAGGTCTAAAAGGTCACACCCTCCACTTTATACTACACTTCCTGTCCTCCAATACTTGGGAATCATCGCTCACGAAGCTTCACCGAAGAAACTGGATTACCGCAGGGATCCGTCATTGCAGTCAAACTCTTCAAAATGAACGGAGTCTTCACCCGTCACCCCAGCGGCATCCGGATATTTGTGTACGCAGACGACATTATCCTAAAGATCTCCTAAGCCACAGTCAAGGCCCTCACCGGTTTCCAAATATCGGCGAAGAAAAGTGGCTAAACCAACATCTGTCAATCCAGGCACGCCGTACTCAGGTCCCCATCCCATCAAGATTAAAAACGAAACTATTCGCTTCAGTAGAACGCTCCGGATCTACAGAGTCCTACTTGGTCGACACCTCTCTCTCTCGGCCTATATTTCGACACCGATACCTTACGATACCGGGATCTTATCGCTAGATTCACTCCAATCTACAACTAAGCGATCAGCCTAGCCTAGCCTCAGGACTCCTCCCATTAACGCCCGAACACGCCGCGCGCGCCGGTAGCGGCACGCTTCCGTTTGAATGTTCTTCCCGTTTGAAACAACAAACTTGTTTGTTGACATCCAAACTAAAAAAGCAGTTGTTTTAAAAATCCGTTTTGTTGTTTAAACCAAAGATTTTTTTTTAAACAAACAGTTAGGTTGGTGGTTTCTACCTAAATATATTACCACAATAAAATACAAATTATGCTTGTTCTTAACTTATATTTTTGTTGTTTCCACTTTGAAAGGGATTTATTATTACCAAAACACAGGTTGCGTTGACTCAGGGACACATATTAACATTTTAGATTGATTCAACCGAAGTGGCGGTTAAATCAAATTGATATTTTGTTTGGAGAAAAAATAACTAAAAATTTAGGGATCCCAGTAGTGAACAGCAATTTCTGTTAGAACCAAAGATGTGAAGAGAACGTACCGATAGGTCCGATAGAGCTCGGCAGGTTATGAAATTGAATAGAAGTAGTTTGAAATTGAGCGTAGGGCTTTGTTTTGGCAGTATTTCGAAGCAAACACAGACACTTTTGCCAAACATCCCACTGCGGGGTAGGTCAAGACTACCCCGCAGTGGGATGTTTGGCAAAAGTGTCTGTGCGTACACAATAAAAACATAATTAATTAGTAGTAAAAATTTAGTTTAAATCAATCGTTTAGTTCCTGATACATTAATTCATCTGTATGCCTAACTGAAGTACTATTACTTAAAAAGTTTTGAGAACACCCGTGTGTAAACAGACTAGTCTTTAGTAATTGGAATTGCACTCAATTGGCCACAATAATATGATAACTCCATAACGAATTCTTTAAATTATTATAAACTTTTGAGTAGGGACATTAACATGTCTACATTTAAACCGTTTGGATTTTGAGTTTTTAGTAACATTCCACAAACCCATCTTATTCCCTTGCGCTGAACTGGCCGGCTTGTCGTGCCGCAAGGGCTCAGAAGGGATTCTTGATCAAGACCCGAAGTTAAGAGTCAGTTCCATTGTGGAAATTTCGTATCAAGTAGTTTTTCCACCTGATACAGAGGATCGTGTGCCTCCCGATTGAAGCACTCTGTATGGGGAGAGTAGGAATGCCAACTCTCCATTGCTAACAGTTTGTAAATAGGGGGCGGGCTTTTCTTCCCGCCCATTGGGGCATCCTCATGTTAGATAGCTCGCTCTTTTGACCAATTGCTCAATCTTGTTGTTGGAAGGACATTATATTGTATTAGTGATGTTGCCTATCGATCCACCCAACCCGTTTTTGGCCCTTCATACAATGGCATGATTAGGATAATCAGTGGTTATTAAAGCATGATCAAGTCTAACAGAGAGGAGAGCCTATTGCTGTCGGACTTAGTTTCCGTGCTACAAGTACTACAAGTAGTACATATCATACATCATACAGCGGATCCTGTGCCTTGCTGTCACATTGAGAATTTTACTATTCACATTAGGTTCTTAGTTGCAGCGCGCTATGGGATCATCCTTGCCTTAGATCCATCATAATCACATGGAAGGACATTGCGGGAAATAGAGGCAAAATACATATAAATTGGTTTCAGGTTATCGAAATTTGGGATGTACTATCTTTTGCATGGTGTATTTCAGGTCTTACAAATTATCAGATATTGTAAAATAATTTAAAATTTAAAATTCATTTTTTTGTCATGGTTTACCATTGTCTAAATTTTCTGGTTCATAATGGATGCGCAAGTTTGTCTACAATTGCAACAAAACAGCAGTCGGCGCACATGTAATTTTCAGTTCATATTATAATATCCCTGTTCTATATACATTATCTTAAATGATATTGTTTATTCATTACCATTACCATTCATCTTTATCATCACCGTTACCATTTTTATCATTATCTGTGTTTTCGTGATTTAAATATTAACATAAAAATATTTTTTTAATTTTTACTTAATAGGTTATACATACTTTCAATTATTATGTCTTATACCTTGTGATCAAAAAGTTCCGGTAATTTGAAAAAAAACGCATTTATTTCAATTTTTAATTGATATCTTTATTATCGCCTTCAAAGTACTCGCCATTAGAGGCAACACACATATGCCAGCGCTTTATCCAATCATCCATACATTTTTTATAGGCCGATGAATGTATGGCTTTCAGTTCTTCCAGCGAATTCTTTTTTATCGCATCAATCGGCATCTTCGGCGCGCCATTCGGACGATTGTTGACTTGTGAGCATATCAAATTCATATACCCACGTTTCATCACCAGTTATGATGCGTTCCATGAATGTGGGATCGCTATCTGCGTTCGCAATCATCTGTTTAGCGACCTCAACTCGATGCTGTTTTTGCAAAAAATTCAGCTCTTTTGGAACAAGTCGTGCTTCAATGCGTTTCATGCCCAGAATTTCCGTCAAAATGTGTTCGGTCGATCCAAATGAGATATCAAGGAGTGCAGCTATCTCCCGAATGCTAATTGAGCGGTTTTCCATAACTAAATTCTTCACGGAAGCGATGTTTTCATCGGTAGTTGAGGTCGATGGTCGTCCAGAACGCGGCATGTCACTCACGCTTTCACGGCCTTCTTTAAAGTCTTTGTGCCAAACAAATGTACGATTTTGTGACATAGAGTCCTCACCAAAGGCTTTTTGCAACATTCTGAGCGTTTCCGCTGCAGAAAATCCGTTTGCAACACAAAATTTCACACAAACGCGTTGTTCCAATTTTTTATCCATGGTAAAAATCGCCGAGCGTCTATTTTTCGACTAACAAAAGCAGTTGTCAAAACAAAACTAATGGATAATTTGCTCTCACACTTTGACAGAATATCAGAACTAGTGTTGCCATCTTACACTAAAAAGATTTTACTCCCGCACCTCGAAACTATAACGAATCTTTAAATAAAACTTCCTTCTCCCCCTCTTCCTCTCTCCTTCTCCCTTCTTCCTCTCTTTCTCTCCTCTCTTCTCCTCCTCTTTCTCTCTCCTTAAATAAAAGCGGGCTTTTCTTCCCCCTTCTTTCTCCTCTTCTCTCTTTTTTCTTTTTCTTCTCCCCCCCTCCTCCTTTTTTCTCCTTCTCCTCTTCCTTCCTCTTCCTTCTTCCCTTTTCTCTTCTCTCCTCACTTCTTCTTCTTCTTTTCATTTATTTCATCTTACAAATTATCAATATTGTAAAATAAAGGGGCTTTTTAAATTGAAAATTCATTTTTTTCATTTTAACCGGAACTTTTTGATCACAAGGTATGTCCATTTAGTGCCTTGAATACAAGAAGCTACAACGGAATCTGTGGTAGGCTTTTGCAGTTATTACTGAATGTATTTTTCATTTCCGGTTTGCAAATGGACATTTAACCAAATCTGAACTGATCTGATTCATGCAGCGCTGTGTGCCATTTGGCTAGTGTCTGATTTTACAGTTCAATCTTTGTCGTTACTTTATCATAACTTACAATATCATTATATTTGATAATATTGTTTTATTGATTTTACTTCATAGGGAAGATGTACCTATATTAATCTCATCACTTTGCAATTCATCCTACTTGAAATAAAACGATATACACGTGACAGGATTAGTTAGTAATGTTTGTTGTAGTTATTTAACGTAAGCAAACATTATTAGAAAACGAAACCGATCCTTCAACTGCCCAATTGTTTGATTCATCGTAGGATGAATATACGAACAGTGAGATTAATATGGGGGCAGTTTCCCTAGATGATTTAAACATTACTTATTGTTTTTTTTATGTCCATTTGTCTCTAACTCCCTTTCAATTAAATCTTCCCTGTTTTCCTAACTCAGGAGCAACAACTATAAGACCAGAAAAATAAAAGCGGATTGCTGTTATAAAATCAGCGTCAAGCCGCAAATAGTGACCATGGCAACAATAAATTAAAATGTATAAATGTTAGTTGTGTAAAATTTCAATAGATTTTACGAACTTTATCATACCTCCAATCAAGATTTTGGTGAATTGCTGCTGTCGCTGAAAACTGAAAACGAACGAAAACATTTTACAACATTTCTTGCATTTCAGGATTAACCGAATGAAGATCATATTTTTTCCTATCTTTTATCTCTCTCTCGCAAATTTACCTCGCTATTTCAAATTGATAAATCTCGATTGTTAGTGAATGAACATCAAATCGAACTACATCAGATTGCTCACAGCAAGTAAGCATACAAACTGATGTGATTAAATATCAAATATCTAGTACAGATTGTGAGTTATATCAATTCTTAATTTTGAGACAATGGCTGCCGTCGAGAATGCTTCAGCATAAGCCCTTAATAATGCTTGTAGTATTTTTCATTTGCATAAATATATACACTATTATATAAATATGTCATGGGAATGGGAGGGGCCACCAGGGCACCCGATTGAAGCACTCTGGATGGGGAGAGTGGAATGCCAACTCCCCATTGCTAACAGTATGTGAATAGAGGGAGGACTCTTCTTCCAGCCCATTGGGGCATCCTCATGTTACATAACTCGCTCTTATGGCCATTTTTTCAATTTTGTTGCTGGAAGGAGATTTTTTATATCCCTGTGGAAACGTATAAGTGATGTTGCTTCTCGATCCATCCAACCCGTTTGTGGCCTTTCATACAATGGCATCATTAGGATAATCAGTGGTTATTAAAGCTTGATCATGTCTTACAGAGAGGAGTATACATCACTTCCAGAGGACTTTTTGGACAATATTGAGAACTTGCTTCCTGCGGAAAAAGTTTATGGTCAAATTAAAGTAGATCGACAAACTCCACTTTTTCAATAGTGCAAATTACGTTGCTGGTACAGCCCCATTGGGCTGTCCGAAATAATGACGTAGGACTACGATACTAAATGCAAGCCATGTAGAGGGTACAATGCAATGTTCTATGAATTAACCCTTTCAGACTTAATGAATACAAGCAATTTGGAGAATGTTGACTGATTTGGTGCTCAATAACATAGAAATGATTGAAAAAAAAATAACACATCGTATTTGTGCATAGTCCGTAAAGCAGTACATCCTGTGTTCTGATCTCAAGGATAGTTTGGATGACCTATAACATATCATATCGCTTTATAATGTTTTTTCACTTATAGAATGTAAATGGATTTTTTTTAATATATATTGTAACTTATTCGCAAAATATATATATATAAATTTTGTTTATCTTCTTATATCTTGTATATATATGTATATATATAAATAAATATATATATATATATATATATATATATATATATATATATATATATATATATATATATATATATATATATATATATATATATATATATATATATATATATATATATATATATATATATATATATATATATATATATATATATATATATATATATATATATATATATATATATATATATATATATATATATATATATATATATATATATATATATATATATATATATATATATATATATATATATATATATATATATATATATATATATATATATATATATATATATATATATATATATATATATATATATATATATATATATATATATATATATATATATATATATATATATATATATATATATATATATATATATATATATATATATATATATATATATATATATATATATATATATTTATATTACATATTACGTAACCTCGATATACTAACCTCGATATTACGTATTTACGTAACCTCGATATTACGTAACCTCGATATTACGTAACCTCGATATTACGTAACCTCGATATTACGTAACCTCGATATTACGTAACCTCGATATTACGTAACCTCGATATTACGTAACCTCGATATTACGTAACCTCGATATTACGTAACCTCGATATTACGTAACCTCGATATTACGTAACCTCGATATTACGTAACCTCGATATTACGTAACCTCGATATTACGTAACCTCGATATTACGTAACCTCGATATTACGTAACCTCGATATTACGTAACCTCGATATTACGTAACCTCGATATTACGTAACCTCGATATTACGTAACCTCGATATTACGTAACCTCGATATTACGTAACCTCGATATTACGTAACCTCGATATTACGTAACCTCGATATTACGTAACCTCGATATTACGTAACCTCGATATTACGTAACCTCGATATTACGTAACCTCGATATTACGTAACCTCGATATTACGTAACCTCGATATAACGTAACTCGATATAACGTAACTTTTTTTTTTCCCTTATTTTTGTCAGTTTAAATTATAAACGTGATTTATCTATCTATCTATAAATACAAAAATAAATTTCTCTCTGTCTGTCTGTCTGTACGGCCCTTACAGGCCTCGGAAACTACTGAACCAATCGGCGTGAAAATTTGAAAGCAGGAGTTTTTGGGGCCGGGGAAGGTTTTTATGATGGATCGAAACCCAAATTTCTCACAAATCAGCTCACACGATTGCACTAATACCATCATACAGACTCGACTCTGGATCCGTTTTCGTTCGGTAATTGCGAGTCAGAGTCAGACCTGACCCAGGTTTAAAACCGACATTTAAAACGACATAAAAGATTGCTACGTTCTCCTTCACGACTTGAAAATCGATCAAGTGTCATTTGCTGAGTTTTCAGCTTTTATCTTCTTTTTTTAATTTTAATGTTTTGGTTTCAACTGGTTCAGCGTTTGACGCAACCGCACCAATGACATCTAACGAAATGGGCGCAGAAGCCGAATTTTGTCACTTGCGGAATTCCAGGTTCTCGATCTCAACGAAGTGATAAAAAAACGGCGCGAAGTGGATGTCTTTTGTCTTATGTATTTGTATGTCTTATTTTTCAACAAATCCATTTGGTCCGGTCCATTTGAACTAAACAGTCCTAGTACAATCCTAGTTCAAAGATGGACTTCAAGTGTCCTTCAACGTATTGCCAAAATATAAAATGAAAGGCTAGCTGTTTTGACACTTCAAGTCCATCGGTTGTAACATCTGAAGTGCATTTGAAGTACGATTGTACTAGGACGGGAAGTCCGATTGAAGTAGGAAAAGGGACTTGGCTGATTCAATTGTGCTAAGCTCCGCTATCTGGGAAGGTTTAGTGTAAAGTTGCTTGCGATGTTGCGCGCAATGCTTCAACATGGTTTGTATATGTCGTCAAACATCTGTTTTCTGTGGATTGTTTGTTTTTGTGTATGTAGTAGGAAGCTAGCTGTTAAAACATGTTTAGTATTGCACAGCTCATAATTCTACTAAATCGGAGGTTTTTTGAAAAATGGATCGTGTGTCGCGTAAACAAGACAAAAAACATAACCGTGTTGGTTTACTACTAGCGGATAAAATAAAAATTATTCATAATCTTGGAAATGGTGTTTTGATGAATGAAATAATGAAGAAGTACAAAGTTCGGTCTGCCTCTACCATCTACGCCATGAAATATGCAAAGGACATGTGAAAGACACATAAATAATATTCCGTAAAACAATTTAACATGTTTTGTTTTTAATTTATAGCAAAACGAAAGCGTTTCAAGAATCCTCGATACCCACTGGTTGACAAAGCTCTCTACATCTGGTTTTTGCAAAAAAGCTTCAATGCTGACGAAAGTGGGCTCTTTTTTAAGAAATCTCCAATATGAACATATGATGAGCGAGACACCAAATCAAAAAAGACCGGATCACGTTCATGCCTTGATGCACCATGTATGGGTCGCTTAAATTACCGTTAATGTTAATTGGAAAATGTCACAGACCTCGAGCACTCAAAAATCTTGAGGAGTTGCCTGTATACTACAGGGTATCCAAGAGTGCTTGGACGATGGAAAAGGAGCTCTTTAAGGAGTGTTTTTTTTTTGGAAATCCGTTGTGAAAGTGACCGCCTGCCTCAAGCCAAAAGGACTTCCTCTAAGAGCTGCCCTTGCGTTGGACAATTGCACAGCTCATTACAATGCAGATGAGCTAAAAACTGTCGATGGATGAATTTTTACCATCTTTCTCCCTGCAAACACCACCGCCATTCTTCAACCGATGGACCAGAATATCATTCAGATGATTAAGACACGCTTCAGGAATCTGATGATGCAGGAAATTCAAATTCGTGGAGGAGAGTTTGACGAGTGCGTGAAGTAGAACAACATAAAGGACGTCATCTTTTTGGGTTGCTCAAGCGAGGGAGGTAGTTCCAGCTGACTCGATTCGCAAATCTTGGAACATGCTTTACAATGCCCGTGAAATCGAGGATGAGGATGATGTACCGCTGTCCGTCATAAGAAACACGCCGAGAAGCATTGGTGAGAAGATAGCACAGAGCGAAGAAATTGACGAGGAGGATGCCGGATTCGAAAAGCTGGACGATGATGAGATCATCGCAATTGTTCTTCACAAAGATGCTAACGAAGACATTCTTATGCCGGTGACGACACAATGCAGTCAATGTCAACGCAGGTCACAATCTGCGTGTTTTGGAGATGATGAGGAATATGTAAACGTGTTGGAAGAAGCAGACTTAAATGGGTTCGATCTGGTAATCAGATACGCGGAAGAGAACAATTGGCCACTGACTACACAGTTCTTTACATTGTGGGAACAATTTTATGGTATTATCCTCAGGTATTTTACCTCTTAATCTGAGCTCCTAAAACCAAGGCCAATTATCAAGTTATTCGTTGCTGCTCGGTTCGTGATATTTTCCGAGTGTGATCTAGCTTGAATCATTTAATTACTTGATTGAGCGACTCTTGCGCTTTTCAGACAATAGGAAACAATTGGAACACTAAAATGAAGAATTACATCGGCACCGTGCATCAATATTTTATGGACAGTAGCGAGGCAAATAAAACCAAGGATATGTGGATACAAACAACCGAGCAGTTTCTAGACAATAGTTTAAGAATTTGGATGAATTAATTTCCATTCCGGAAGAAATAACCTGTAAAATTGATGAGCATCGTTTGATTACCACCTCGTCTATACCCAAAATCTCTGCAGAAATCAACATGCTCACAAAAGCGACTCGCTGTGCTCCCGTCATTTGACATGCCTGCTCCAGTACCACGTGACATGTCAACGATTAGTCCTAGTTTTTGTTTGAATTGCTGCTGGATAATTTGCCTGTGGTCCTTAACTTTTTCTGAGTCCGTTCCACTGCAACGCTATTTTTTCACTTCCAACTTCCAACACTTCCAAGCCCACGAGAAGAAAATATCTTTAAAAGTTATCTAAATATAGGATGGATTGCATAACAAAACGTTTAATGTTTATTAGGTACCTTATGTTCGCATGAAGAACGAATAATCCAAACTGAAATACTTCTTCAACTATTGGTCGCAAAAGAACGTTATTGAGGATGTTCATTTGGGTCGGTGTAGCCTTACAGATATTATATCGCTGTACTGATTTCGTACTTGTCACAGCATTTACAACCTTGCTATCGGTCATGGTCATATGCAGTCCATAAAGACCCGGACTAGACGACCGTTTATTTCGAGCTCCATTGGTTGTAGGTTTTCAATCTGCCCATGAATATAAGATTTTTCACGAAGAGTTATATTAGTCGTCTCATTACAATTGTATTATTTGTCGAATAAAAGATAAAGACTCCAAATTAAATTCAATACAATTTCACTCAATTTCCCATACAAACACCTTTGAATACCCCAAAAACATTTCTTTACTGATAATGACTATATTTGATCATATCTGGTTCTCAAAAGTTCATGCTGCCTTGCAAAATTTATGCTCGTTTCTGTATAGAAAAAGTCATAAACAAACGATCATTCAACGTGATTGTACTCATTCATTTATGAATTGGCGCTAACCAAATCTTCATTATACTAAAGTACTAAGTCTAAGCTTTAATATATGTAGCAGTTCTTGGTTCCCGGTTTGCCACCTTCTCCACTATATGCAGTCAAAGTTGCGGTAAAATGAAGTTAAAAAGTGCTCAAACTTTACAAGGAATCTAAAGGGTGATACGGTCAAAATTTGGTCAAGGGAAAACGCGTGTAAATCGGTGAAATCGTTTATTTAAAAAATCAAATTAAATTTCTTTTTCAAGTTCAATTAGTATAAAATTCAGGAAAAATATTCAGTTAGGCTTCCGCTTTTCCAAATCCCAATTGCCGGGCCTTACGCTTGACCCCTGCCATCAGATTTTGTACAGCCACCTTGTCCACCTTCTTCGCCGCAGAAAGCCAGTTTGCCTTGAACTGCTGCTCGTCCTTAGCAGTTTTTATGGTCTTCTTTAGGTTCCGCTTGACAATAGCCCAGTATTTCTCAATTGGGCGGAGCTCTGGCGTGTTGGGAGGGTTCTTGTCCTTGGGAACCACCTGCACGTTGTTGGCGGCGTACCACTCCATGGCCTTTTTACCGTAATGGCAAGATGCCAAATCCGGCCAAAACAGTACGGAGCAACGGTGTTTCTTCAGGAAAGGCAGCAGACGTTTATTCAAACACTCTTTCACGTAAATTTCTTGGTTGACAGTCCCGGAAGCTATGAAAATGCTGCTTTTCAAGCCACAGGTACAGATGGCTTGCCAAACCAGATATTTCTTTGCGAACTTTGACAGTTTCGTGTGCTTGAAAATATCTGCTACCTTTCCCCTTCCTTTTGCCGTATAAAACTCCTGTCCCGGAAGCTGCTTGTAGTCGGCTTTGACGTAGGTTTCGTCGTCCATTACCACGCAGTCAAACTTCGTCAGCATCGTCGTGTACAGCCTCCGGGATCGCGCTTTGGCCGTCGTATTTTGTTTATCATCGCGATTTGGAGTCACTACCTTCTTGTAAGTCGATAGTCCGGCTCGTTTTTTGGCTCGATGCACGGTTGTAGACGATACACCCAGCTTATTTGCGGCATCTCGGAGAGATAGGTTAGGGTTTCGCTTGAAACTACCGGCAACTCTCTTTGTCGTCTCAGCGGCTTCCGGTTTTCGATTTCCCCCCGATCCAGACTTCCTGGCTGTCGACAAACGTTCCCCAAACACTTTAATTACATTTGTAACGGTCGATTTGGCAACTTTTAGCGATTTTGCCAACTTTGCGTACGAGTAGCTCGGATTTTCGCGATGCGCGAGCAAAATTTTGATACGCTGCTCTTCTTGCTTGGACGGCATTTTGACAACTGAAGAGTGAATTCCAAAATCAAAATAGGAGCAACATTCTACACACACACACCTTCAAAATGAGGGGTGTTCAGGTTTTTTAAATGCAAAATTGAAAGAAATACGTCAAGTTGATATTGACCAAATTTTGACCGTATCGCCCTTTACATGTTGTCTTCACCAAAACATGTGATTTTATGTTGTTTACATTTGTTTAACTCATAGTTTGCCGAGGAAAATAGCTTTCTATCTATTAAGCAAAATAAGTTTTTTTAATTTTTTTTTTCATAGTAGGCGATGACATTTTTTTGATGTTACCAAACTATGCGCAACAACTATGCAAACAGTTCGTCTCCACACTCTTTGGATAAAGTTAATATTTAAGGCGCTATACAATTAAGTTCGTGATTTGACCATCTCCGACCACTGTGCGCATGTAGCCTAGGGCTGAGTAGGTCCTTCGCACTTCAATCGATCCATTTCACAGCCGTTCTCGACCATGAAGTGAATAAAAAAAGAAAAGAGAAGAAGGTATTAGTATTTCATGGCATGCAGGGCGTAGGTGAGAGATTATTGGTGATATTTTCACGACGATATTTTCGTTTTTGTCACTAAGAATTCCGAATTCCTAACCTAACCAAACTTGAACAGCACCAACCAGAAGTAATGATGTTTGAATCAAAAAGGATTTAAGAAAAATACTGGATTAAATTTAGACAACAACATTTTAGATTCTCGCCTACTCTCTATCTTTGGATCTAGTTACCATCCCCATCCCAAGTTTAACAATATTTCAAATCACTGGCTAACTAATTTGACACTTGGAAAAGAACAGTTCTATTTCCTATCTAGTTTTTTTCCTATTTGTTTATTGTCTGGTATGGAGGATACATGCTATAAACTACATGGAATGGTAACGATTAAATAAGAAGAAAGACTAGCAACCCCGATCGAACTCCAACCACCTCCATCGCCTATCCCGACAGACATGATGTGATATTATTGCATTCAAATTTATTTCATTAAAATCACTGAAGTACCTATGATACTAGGTTGACTATTCTTTATATGCTATATAATTTCAGATCATCCATGGAAAATAATTTTAAACCAATTTCAACTTTCAGGTTCAAAAATGGAATTTTTATTATCATTCTTATATTCATTCATTATGTTATTTTTCATTATAATATTCATTCACTATATTTTTTATCATTATAATATTCATTCACTATATTTTGTATATTATTATATGACACTAGTTGAACCCGATACGTGCGCCGCTACGCTTGAAACTGAATGAAGGTAAATTTAATATAACTGGCACGTTTATGGTTTTTTTTTCGGAATGAGTTTTTTTTTCTTGAATAAGCAGGGGTTCAAACTTCCATCAAAACATGCTTCATACCCGCGAAATACACGTTTTGTGTTTGAGTAACCTGGATAATTCTCATTATTGGTTGAAATTTGTGTTTCATTTGTATGGGAGCCCTCCATTCCAGAGGGGGGTGGTTTCTCAAACGACCATATAAAAATTGCCTTCAAAACCCCCAACATGCCAAATTTGGTTCCATTTGCTTGATTAGTTCTCGAGTTATGCAGAAATTTGAGTTTCATTTGTATGAAAGCCCCCCCCTTTCAGAAAGGTGAGGGGTCTTGAACCACCATAGAAACATTCTTGCCTTCAAAACCCCCCACATGCCAAATTTGATTCGATTTGCTTGATTAGTTCTCGAGTTATGAAGAAATTTGTGTCCCATTTGTATGAGAGCCCCCCTTCCTGAGAGTAGGGGTCTTAAACAATCATAAGAACCTTCCTGAGCCCCAAAAACTCCTTCATACAAATTTTCACGTTGGTTGGTTCAGAACTTTCCGAGTCTATAAGGGTCTGACAGACAGACAGACAGACAGTCATTTTTATGTATATAGAAATCTAGGCTCCAAAAACCCCCATATGCTAAAAGTGGTTTCATTCACTTGATTAGTTTTCGGGCTATGCAGATATTTGAGTTTAATTTGTATGGGAGCCTCAACCCCCCCCCCCCCCTACAAAATGGGGAGGGGTATTGAACTGCCATAGAAACATTTCTTGCCTCCAAAAACCTCAACATGCCAAATTTGGTTTCATTTGCTTCATTGGCTCTCGAGTTATGCTAAAAATTATGTTTCATTTTTATGGGAGTCTCCCCTTCCAGAAGGCGGAGGGGTCTCAAACCACCTTAGAGACATTCATTTCCTTCAAAAACCTCCACGTGCCAAATTAGGTTCCGTTTGCTTGATTTGTTCTCGAGGTATGCAGAAATTCGTGTTTCATTTGTATGAGAGACCCCTCTTTCAGTGAGCGGAGGAGTCTCAAACCACAATAGAAACATGTCTTGCATTCGAACACCTCCAAATGCCAAATTTGGTTCCATTAACTTCATAAGTTCTCGAGTTATTCAGATATTTGTGTTTCATTTGTATATGAGCCCTCCTTTCAGAGAAGGGAGGGGCTCGAGTCAACTTAGAAACATTTCTTGCCTTCAAAAACCTCTACCTGCCAAATATGGTTCCATTTTCTTGATTAGTCTCGAGTTATTCGGAAATTGTTGTTGGATTTGCATGGAAACACCCCCCCCCCCCCCCCCCCCCCGCTTCCAGATGGCGAAGAAGTCTCAAACTACCATAGATACATTTCTCTCCTCCAAAAACCTCCACATGCCAAATTTCCATATGCTTGATTAGTTCTCGATTTATGCACAAATGTGTTTCATTTGTATGAGAGCCCTCCTCTTACAGAGGGCGGAGGGGTCTCGAGTCACCTTAGAAACATTTCTTGCCTACAAAAACCTCCACCTGCCAAATTTGGTTCCATTTACTTGATTAGTTCTCGAGTTATGCAAAAACTTGTGTTTCATTTGTATGGGAGCCCACTCCCCCCCCCCCCCCCCCCCCCCCCCCCTACCAGAGAGAGAGAGAGAGGAGAGGTCTCGAACTACCGTAGAAACTTTTATTGCCTTTAAAATCCCCGCATGCCAAATTTGTTTCCATTTGCTTTATTAGATCTATAGTTATTTCGAAATTTCAGTTTCATTTGTATGGCAGCCCCCCTTCTAGGAGAGGGGGGGGGGTCTCAAACCACCATAGAAACATGGTCGCCTCCAGAAAACCCCACATGCCAAATTTGGATCCAGCTCTTGTGATTAGCTCTTGAGTTATGCAGAAACTTCTGTTTCATTTGTATGGGATCCTCTCTTTCTAGAGAGAGGAGGGGTCTCAAACTACCATAGAAACATTTCTCCAAAAACTCCTACATGCTAAATTTGGTTTCGTTTGCTTGATTAGTTCTCGAACTATGCAGAAATGTGTGCTTCATTTGTATGGGAGCCCCCTTTTTGAGAGATGGGAGGGGTCTCTTACTATCATAAGAACATTCCCCGGCCCCAAAAACTTCACGCCGATCGGTTCAGTAGTTTTCGATTCTATAAGGTTCAGACAGACAGACAGACAGAAATTCATTTTTATATATATAGATTGAATATATATGTTGGGAAGGTAGGGAGCATCAGGGTATCACTCAAGCTGGACTTGGACAATGGAGTGGTATGACAACCGGCGTCTAAGAGGGAACAAACAGTACCATTTTCTTTATCCTACCGATTACATTGTGATGCTTTGAATTCTACTCCAACAGTTTCAGCGAGAGTAACGCGCCCTTCTTAACAAGCCATCCGGAAAAAAATCTTAATAAGTATTGCGAATTGGGTTATTCGATTTGTTGGATTGTATCGTTGGAAAGAGAATCTTAGTGTCTCTGCATACGGGTCCGCCCCACCGTTTTTGGCCCTTCATACAGTGTTATTATGAATACAAACCGGTAACTCAATTTGATCTTGCTATTAAGTGGAGATGCATACATGACAAGGTCTTAGAAGGGATACATACAAATAAGAAATTCTAACAGCACGACTTTTTATGTAAATAGGGCACATGATCCTATACACTGAAACCGGCCAGTACCCATTAATGGGTAAAATATCACCCATTTCGAACTTAAGTAGGTTAACTCCTTTAATGGGTAAAACTCTTTTACCCATTAATGGGTAAAGAACCTGTACGTCAGGCTATCGGGTATTTTTTACCAATTTTTCAAAATCTTTCTTATCTGGGAAATGGGTATGAAATACCCATTTTTAAAAACGTATGTTATTTGGAAAATGAGTATGACCCAAGTAACCACAAGCATTATATTATTGCTCTTATTCAACACAAAATCAACATCATTAATGCGGGATCGCATCAATTCAACAGTGGTCAAGTAATGAAGCGTTAGATTAGCTTTAAGAATATAATGATGCATTACCAATGCAATCATGCATTACCAATGCAATAATGCTACTTTAGCAATGTCTTATGGCATTACAAAAGATATAGCATTAGTTCGATCTTAGTGGAGCCATTTTCATCTTTAATCCAACTCAATGATGCACTAGACGTAATGCATATGCCCTATATATGCAAGCTATTGGAGCCTCGTGGTTACTTGGGGAAATACCCATTTTTCGAAATGTTTTTTATTTGCGAAATGGGTATGAAATACCCATTTATCGTCATTTGTTTTTAGTTGTGATATTGAATAATGAGCATTAGAATAAACATAATAAATCGCAATAACTGAATGTGTATTTGTATTTTGAGAACCCTTTGGCCTCAGGCCTTTCACCTATCAGGTATGTTAAGTTTCGTTCGGGAGTTTTCACACCGGCACTTCCGGCGTCGTTCAAGTGGTCCATTAAAGCGGTCATCACCTCGTTATCATCCAGAGAGGATATCCGTGCAATATATTTGAAGGGATTTAAATAATTTTGACGTCAACTTGATGAAAGCTTGGATTTTACGCCCCGGAAGAGACACATACTCGGAAGTACGATTCTACTGATGAAATTGAAGCATTTTATATTATTATATTAAATTATTAACGTACCTTTTAGTTTTTGGAAGCTTTCGCTATCCAGTTTAACCAACAGTTTAACCTTCAGATCTTCCATATTCTTCGCGTTTTCGTGGAATGGATTCCGCGAAGTTTTTTTTATTTTTCAAACCACGCGCTTTCAAATATACAAAGCGAGCCAGGAAAATGCTAAGATATTTTTTACCCATTAATGGGTGGAAAAATACCCATCTTTTGGTCTCTCGTTGAATATTAAAATGAATTCTTTAGTATGCATTATTTTGATTTTAAAAGTACCCATTTGTTGACAGTTTCATATGCTATCGAAAAATGAGTACATATTTACCCATTAATGGGTACTAGCCGGTTACAGTGTATTTATTGATATCATCCCTTTGCAATTGATTCTATTAAAAACAACGGATTGACGCACCAGTAGATTTTCTATGTTAGGTACGAAACGAAACCAATTTATTTGCACTCCAATATTTAAATTCAGTAGAGTGAATATAGGAACAATAGTTCTCTCGTACTTCAATAACTCATCGTTTGAGTAACCCCACTTTTTACAAAACTGGGTCAGTAACTTCCCATTATGGTTTCGCTGCGCGACCTCACTAATACATTCACTACAGCGTATCTGTGTAAACTCGTTTTCAGAATATCATTCCAATCAATGAATAGTAGTTGTGTTGATTGCAATTCAACAATGATGATGATGATGATATAAAACTACCATCTATTGTAGCAAGGTAACTTTCCATAGCAGTGGAATAATCTGAAAAACGATTTGATCAGGATTCTAATATTGTTTGTGATCATCAAGCTCCTGTATGAAGGGCCAAAAACGTTTGGGCGGGCCCGTAAGCAGAGACACTTAAGCGAAACCCGCGAATATAGGGAAAAGAATCTCCTTCCAAAAGCAAGTTCACACGCACAGCACTAGAATCGAGCCCTCGATAGACAGAATAAACCCAATAGATGGGGTCGAAGAGCCCGCCCTCGTTCCGCGAAATGTTAACAATAGGGAGGAGGCAGTCCCATGCTCCCTATCCAAATCGTTTCACTTGGGTGCCCTGATGGTCCCTCCCTTTCCCCGTTATATGTTATTTAATATTTAGTATATTTTGTACACACAATATTAGGATATCATTATAGACAAACATGCCAATTTATTCAAATTTCAAACTTGAATGATACTACCAATGGATTGTTACTGAAAAATAAATAAAAATTAGATATGAATTAATATCCTTCTTGTCCTGGAAAAGCTGAAAACAGAATAGATCATTCCAAATACCAAAGATAAAATTTCAATAAAAGATATTGTTTTAAAAGACATGTAGTAATATTTTTTTTATACTGTTCTAGTAACATTTCAAAGATAGCAATTGAAGTGAACGAAGAGTCCGGTTTGAAGATTCCTGAAATAAATGGCTTATCTTACCATAATGCCACTAAACACAATATTAAAATATAATCTTACATTGCTTATAAGCACATGCCAGTCTTTTATGAATATAGTAGTTGAAATTCAGAAGTGTAATTTTAAATTAAGTGTAATGCTGAAATGCTGAAAAACAAATTGAGCCTTTGATGCCCGTCGTGTTGCTCCCGGCTCTTACATGGTTTTGGAATGCAAAAATGATTCCAAAGCGAGCTGAAATTATTGATAAAATGAGAATGGGAAATATACAATATGATTTAAAGGTACACGATCTTCAGTCGCACCCCCATCACTTCGCTATTGTCAGATTGACAACATTGCCCAGGCTACGCCAACCAGCGTCTCCATGTTTCAGCTGGCAGTCTTTTGTGATCATATGACTCGTGGAGGCGTGAGGTAGGAACTTGTGAGGACGAGAGGTCGGCCGCATCCTCCTTCGAAGTTGTCAACTCACCATTTGAAGCCCACAATTCCACAACAACCCAACACCCCAAACCCACCTCCACCCACCCCCCCCCCCCCCCCCCCCCCCCCCCCCCCTTTCCCCAACCCAACCCCCAATCCTCCCCCCCCCTCCCCCCCCCCACCCCCCCTCCCCCTTTCCCCAAAACAATCCCTACTCCTCTCTCCTCCCTCCCCCCCCCCCCCCCCCACCCCCACACACAATTCTTTTCCCCCCCCCACCCAAAAACCCCACCCTCTACTCCTTTTATTTTTTTTTTTCTTTTTTTTTCTTTTTCTTTTTTTCTTTCCCTCTTTTCTTTCTCCCCTTCTCTCTCCCAACCAATATCTCCCCCCCCCCAAAAAAAAAACAACCCACCCCCACTTTCTAATAATCCACTCTTCTCCTCCATACTCAAATATCTCAATCCCCCCATCTACACATTTTTTTTCAAAAAAATTTTTTTTTTTTCCCCACAAAAAAAAATTTCTTCCTTCCCCCTCTTTAAAAAACCAAATAAAACCTCCAACCCCCCACAAAAAAAAAATTTAAAAATTTTTTTTAATCCATTAAACCGTGTCAACGGCATTTGTTTTATAATATCTTTATGCAAAACCAGGCTTGCTGATATTCGTATCATTTTCCCCTTATTCACTCATCGTGTGTGAAGATCTTCGAAGCATCGATATACAACCAATCCTCTCTAATGAAGAGCATACCAACGTCAAAGCAAACTGCGATGAGTAGCCCGGCTGAGAAGAATATGAGTGGCAAAGCAAAACGTGAATCTTCATTCTTCGTGCTCTTCGGCTATGACTCGTTCACATCGTGACTAGCAGAGTGGTGTGATTGACCAGAGTGTTCTTCGGTCTTGTCGCTCTTCTTCACATGCGTTGATCTTCATGAAGAATGAAGAATGAAGATGCAACGCGTTTATTCTTCGACGCGAACCAGGAAAGTTGTTCGTCACAATGAAGAACGGCTAAGTTTGAAACAGCAGCTTCGTGGTGTGATTTAGGAAGTGACGGAAGCTAGTGGTGCGATTAAATACCGCTGCCTGTCAGAAAAAAAAAATGATAGAAGATGTGATTATGAGCCGAATACGTTTGTGGCCGCCAATTTTAAAATGCATTTCATTGCGTTATATCCCGATGTGGCTCGGCGGTTGGGTGTGGGAAAAGATAACTGTAGTTTTCGTAGTGATAGTGGGAATGGACAGCCAATTAGTAGCAAAACTAATAAGGCTCTTATGTTGCTGAGAGCAAATGAATCCCTTTTGTCGAAGGTGGTTGATACAGTGTTAAATTAAGTCTGATTGGTTTTGAAGATTTTTTTTATCGTTATATTGTTTTATTTCTCTCTTATTCTTCTCTTATTGATACTGAATTGACACTGAACTGAAATAAGATTTGTTAACTGGAAGCCCCAGGCATGACATACTACAGATAAATACTACACAAAATAAAAAACATCTACTACACAAAAATAAAATCTACTCTAACAGTCACTAAATAAAAAGAAAAACCTAAATTTCTCTACCTAAAGCAAGAGCTAACACTTCTTACACTTCCCCAGGGGTGTCTGGAATATGAATGTGGTAGTGGACTCTTGATCTTATCACCATTGCACTTCTTTTTGAAATTCCATGTAATTTGTGCTGCCGCATTATGGGTTTTAGTAGAGTAAAACGTGCCCCGCGAGTAAACTGCATTTGATCGCCCTCACCATCATTTCAAACCATATCAGGCGCAACTAAAGGCGCTAGCAAAATTGTGGCACGACTATCGGAAAGCACCAGGCGCTCAAATTTAGCAACGCGATAGTGGCGTGAGAGAGGGTTGCTATTCGACTGCCAATTGTCAAAAATCTCCGATTAGGGGCAAATTTTGAATTTGATTTAAAGATATAAAGAAATTATTGATTTATCAACTTTAAGTCAATTTGGTTTAATAATAAGAATTTTTGCAATAGGGTCGTGCGATGGCTTTTTCATAAATTCTTCTGGATAGATTTTTGGCTGGCATGAAAGAGAACCATTAGCCACAATGGCAATCTCTGGGGTGTCTCGGGGGGAGCCTGTAGGCTGTGGCTTTTACTTCATGTTTTTTTTTTCTTTATGAGACTTTTGGTAGTCCTGAAAAGAACCATTAGCCACATTGCCTTCTTTCGGAACCTCTGAGGGCCCGGGGAAACCTGTAGCAGGGGACATTTGTGGTTTAGCACCAAACCACGACGTGCGACAGCTCTTTCTTTTTTATTTCACCTGGAGAGTCCTTCGGTAGACATGAAAAGAATAATTTACCACAATGGCCCATCCGGAAACCTCTGGGGTGATTTGGCGAAACTTATAGGAAAGGACCTTTATATTTTTGTACCAAACCCCAGAGGTTCTCAGAGAAACCACTGTAACCAATGGTTCTTTCCATGCCAACCGAACGTCTCTCCAAGAGAAATCACGAAGAAAGAGCCATCGCAATTGACTATGTTTATGACGATCACCGAATCTGTCAAACTGATGATGGAGCACTAGTTTAGTAGCGACCGATACAGAACACGGTAACAAAATATAGTAGCGACCGGTGTGAGATTGAGTGACTAAACTAAAATGACAGCTCGATGCGCAAGTATTTTAGTCGTCCAGATAGTTGCGCCCGATACGGATGCCCTAAGGAGATGCTTATAGTGTCGTTTGTTATGAGACACCTCGAAAAATATTAGAAACGTATTTTTTGCCATGTCTCTGTGGTACAAAAAGTTCATTTTTGTTTAATACTTATTGTTGGAAGATATTCGTGTCCTTAAAACTACAGGATCGCAGCTCTATTTCTATACCAAATGGAAGCGTTTTAACTCTGACTTTGAAGAAAAATATAAACATAATAACGAATTGCTGAAATTTTGAACAATTTTACATAACGTATCAAAAAAAAAAAATAAAGATGTTTATTTGTTAGCTTTTGAAACACACTTTTTAAAGCAAAATTTCCTAATTCTTTTTAATTTCAAATTCATATATTTGGAAACACTGAACCGATTTCTTAAACTTGTATACCAAATTAAAGCTTGTCTTTGAATTTTAAAAAAAAATAGTAGGGTTGTGTTTAACACACGACTAGTTGACGTAGACTACGTTAAATCGTTTGATTAGTTTCGTTAATTTCGTAGCGAAACATTCACAGAAAAAATAATAATGAATTTTAACAGACGCGTAAATTTCCCCCTTGTTCAAATGCTATCCAAAACAAGCGTTAACAAAGAAATTGTTTGCAATCTTTCATACAACAGACCTGTTTTCAGCGATATCATGTTTACATTTAAATTAAATATTCCATGAATTTGTGTCAAATCTTGCATACCCTTTATATGCATTAGATAACGCAGAAAATTAAATGTTTTTTTTTTTCAAACTATGTTGCAACGCACACAGAAAAAAATCCTGAATTTTAACAGGCGTGTATAATTTCCCTTCGTTTAATTGTAGGCCAAAGAAGGTGTAAACATCGAAATTGTTTGCAATCTTTTATACGCCATACAATAATGTTGGCAATCTTCCATACAACAGACTACAGTCAGGTGTTATCTAACTTAAATTTACATGAAATATCCCATTAACTTCTGCCAAATCTAACATTCCCTGTATATGCATTAGATAACGCAGAAAATGAACCGTTTCTTTCAATCTGTGCAGGTACTGTTCTAATGGGACGTAAGTCAGTAAGTATGTTGGTACGTTCTATGAAAATTAGGAAATTCTATTGTACACTCTTCTGATAGGTTTTTTTTTTTTTTTTTTTGTAGGTGTCACAGTGGTAGCAGGCCCTTACTTTTAATCTGCACTGGACCCTTTTATTGGTAAAATTCGCTTCTATGAGCCTCTATTTTAAATCAACACACAGACGTTCCTAGGCTATGGTGCCCATTTGGTCACTGTTTTTATCGTGATGATTCAAATAGTTTTAATAAAATTGATTCGCTCTCATGTATTGTGTATGTTCTTGTCCATGTTGAGTTTTCGTCAGTGTACTGTGTATTTCTGTGTCTTATATGAATAAGACTATTCATAATAATGTGCACGTGATTATAGTCTGTAATTGTGTTTGATAGATACTGTATTTCTATTTGATTCCTGGATTAAATTGTATTTATTTATAACCAAGTCTCATGTATTCGACATCTCCTTGCAACCCTATAATTGTTTCTGGAGAGCTTACCTGTATGATGTGCAGCCATATACTTACTACCTAAGCCGCATGCGACGCTGGCTGAACAGCTGCTTGAATTCCACAACCGCTCGCGTCCATGCAACCATCATTGCAAAACCGCATGCAGACCAAGGTTATCATGAAAAGGTGAAGAAAAAGACGATTTTAGTATCTGGTGTGTGGAGATTATAGGTGATATTCTCACAACGACTATTTGTTTCTTTGACTGAAAACGACTAACCATGAAGAAAAAAAATTATAATACTTGTTTGGCTAAACCCTAAATTACAGCCTACCCTGCAGCTTGTGATCTAGTTGCTATCCCAAATTTAAATATATTTCATATAAGAGCTAATTTGAAACTTTGAGAAGAACTTGTATAGCTGCTATCTAGCGGGTTTATTTTTTATTTGTTTATCCTTTCTATTAATTTAAAGTGTGATATGAAGGGTAAACTCTCGTTGCCTCGCATTACAACCGATTACAACCGATTTGCCGTCATTGAACTTTATAAACAAGGAGGTGATACGAAAACAACGACCGTATGCTATTGTATATGACTCATCTAACACTGCTACAGATATAAGCCACATGGATAGGCCTATTCTATAGCTTCTAATGGTGGTTCCTAAGCGGGCTCATCCGCATCCTATCTCAAATATACATGCTTGTCATCGTCGGGCTGATACCCTGATCATAACATTCACCTCCCTCGAAAATAGTGCAATTACATTCAGTTATTAGAAAATTAGTAAACCAGATATTTTGATTATTCATTCCATAAAACAAATGGATGAACAACAACATAAATTGCCACGAAAATGAAAAGTGTACTTAAAGTCTTCTCCCCCCGATTGAAGGTAAGAAGTCTAAGAGTGAATTGCGGCATATCCCGCCAGTATCACACCTATGTGTGTGTGTGTATATATATGTGTGTCTGTGTGTGTGTGTGTGTGTGTGTTTACAATCTAATTCCCACTGTCTGGCAGCGGTATTATGGATAGAATCTTCCTGCAACTGTTTCATATTTGCTGTTTACATTTGCAAAAAGCTTAAATCCGGGGATTAGAAGGTGACAGCTCTACCGCGACTCCAATAGCCCATTTCAAGAACGCAAGCATTCCGAAGCTATCTTCGTGCACAATAAGCCCCGCTCCAGTAGTGACATACTGAAACTTTCAATCAAGCGTATGTGCAATGCTTGATTGACGCGTATTTAGTGATTCACAATATATATATATTTTTTTTTTTGGCTTGAATTTTACTTACCACAAAACTTCAATCTTTTTTTATAAAACTTACAACACATGGAACTGAAGTAAAATCGATTGTCGCCAGTGTCGCTAGTTTTCAACTGGAACGGCACTATATTTCCACGGGTATTTTCATTCCAGTTCAAAGCTGATATCACACAATGATGCGCACAACTTCCGGTACTAATGAGAATCGATCAGCCGCCAAACGTCGGTCGCGCAAAAAAGCCAGAATCAACAGGAGAACGACAGCAAAGAAGCCATCCAAGAGAAATGACCTCCCCGGAAAGATTCAACCGCGATTTTCGTTCCAGATCGGGCACTTTTCCCGAAAATTTCAACACTCTCCACAACACCGCACTTCACTTTGCCGACGCTGCCGAACTGGTTAAAAATTAATTTGTTCGTATTACGAAAATTTTGTTCAAATTATCTTTATACAAACGTTCCACGACGTGGCAGTAAAAAAAAATGATCATAGCTCCTGATAATCTCACTACTGGTCAAACTCCCAATCTAGCATGCATGTTTATAGCACGACAGGGATCCCTTTAATTCAAGAGACTATTAAAGCAAAGCTAACCGATATAGAGAAGAATTGTTCTATGACCTCAAGGCTACTCCCTAAGCGGACCCTCCGCGTCCTACTCTTTTCATAAAACCTTAGCCTTTAATTCTTTGTCAGCATCTCTCCTAATTAACACTTTTCGATGACCTTTGTTCAGTTCGAAAGGTCTGATTTCTAGCTTAATAATATGTTGTTAGAGTTAGTGCTTTGATCACGGCTGTAGTATAGACCCCACACTTAAATTATAATATATATTTTAATTGTCTGCACCTGAAACATCAGGACTTATTATTAGTTGCTCACAATCATGATCAAAACACTCACCCTTTTCAATAATGAAGCGAACAATAAGATTATTAATGATACCAACTGTATAGGTATATTTGAAGTTTAATGAATGACAATTAGAGAATAAGCAAAAATGAAAAAAACTGTCAAGCAAATGAAAAGGGCACTTTTTGTCGTTTCCCTCAATTATTTGATATCAAGTATTTGTAGATTGTTCCTAGCTTCGTCTAAGAGTGAATTGCGGTTAAACCCGCCAGTATCACACCTTTTTCAGTGCCTTCAAATAAACGTACTACGACGTGACAATTTAAAGAGAGCATAGTGTGATACTATCACTGCTGATCATGTTCTTGGTCTCCCATGCTGGCCTTTTGCATGAGATTAGCCCTCTCACCTACGACAAGGTGACAACCATGATCTTCGAGAGGGAAAAATAACAAAATAAAATTTAAAAATTTTTAAATTTTTTTTGTTTTAATTATTTTATTTTTATATTTATGGACCCACGCCCCCAAAAAAAAAAAAAACAGCCGCTCCCCCCCCCCCCACCACAACAATAATTTTTTTCACACAAACTAAACCAACCCACCCCCTCCCCCCCCCCCCCAACCCCCCCCCCCCCGGCCCCTTTATTTTTTTTATTTTTTTTTCCCTTTTTCCCCCCCCCCCCCCAAACCACAAAAACCCCCAAAAAATCACCCCCATATGACTTTTCGGTATCAAAATAGAGTATAAGCTGAATTTTTGACAATAACATTCCTACTTCGGTATTGTTGGTACAAGAGAAATCTAAATTATGGTGTGAGAGACAATCTATTTTACCCTGAATTTATACGTTAAACATAGTGTTAGAAGTAATGCTCTATAGAGTGCATGAGATAGTGCGCTATATAGTTCAGTTTTGACGTATGTTTCGACGCAATATGCCGAATTATTTGGTGCATTTTATTAATATTTTCCCTACAAATTTCCTTGCCCTGATACAAAGTGTTAAACTAACAGGTTTATCGTACTGAATAAAATTACCAATTTCAAAATAGAAACAAGCTACCAATGCAACTCGAGATTTCACTTAATCCAACGAATTCCGCCGAGGGTACCACTTATTCCGTTTTGGTTTTTGAACCTACGTTGGAACCAGTTCCAACATGAGATAACCGGACTAATTGTCAGAGCAAACCTCAACCATACATGTTGCAAATAAACAGATACACACTGACGTTCAACAGACAACAAGCCGACCCAATATTGTTTTTCGGTTCAGGTAGGTACCGACTGAAAAACCAAAACGGTTGTATTTAAGAGTATTGAAAATCATGATTCAAAATGATTTGTTTATTATCAATAGCGATACACCGATGACATTTTTTAAAAATCCGCTATCGATGATATGGAATTCAAACAGCCGGTAATAAGTAATACAAGTCCGTCTTTCATGAATCGCTGAACGTGCATAGACGTGATTTACATCAGTACTTACCTGCCAATTGATTTCAGTTGTTCCCGGCGTTTTGATCTATGTGTTTTTCGTCGTGGTGGTGATGGCATCTTTTTAACGATTTCTGTAGAAATTCACTCTTAAGCAACAAGGTTATGTTTTCGGCATATTTTATTATGGAGTCAACCAATAGTCAGTTGCATAGTTCTTGCGCTTATCATTTTGGAGTACAGGAATGTCTGCTGCAAGCAAAAGAAAGTTTAGTTTAAAATGTTTTTCACGGGAAATGATTAGGATCTTCATTTACCTTTATCAAGAAGTCATCCGGTAGATTTTTGTGAAAAAAAAAAAAAAAAAAAAAAAAAAAAAAAACAAAACAACACAAAAAAAAATTAAAAAAAAAAAAAAAAAACAAAAAAATTAAGAAAGAAAACCAAACTAAAGCAAATTTTCAATAGGTCGTAAGTAACATCCCAAGTAACCACGAGGCTATAATAGCATGCATATATAGGGCATATGCATTACGTCTAGTGCATCATTGAAGTTGGATTAATGCTGAAAAGGGCCCCACTAAGATCGAACTAATGCTATATCTTTTGTTATGCTATAAGACATTGCTAAAGTAGCATTATTGCATTGGTAATGCATCACTACATTCTTAAAGCTAATATAAGGCTTCATTACTTGACAACTGTTGAATTGATGCGATCCCGCATTAATGATGTCGAATAAATGCGATCTAGCATTAATGATGTTGATTTTGGGTTGAATAAGTGCAATAATATAATGCTTGTGGTTACTTGGGATATTGCTACCATATCAAGAAAATCAATGTACAAGTTTTGGAAATTAGTTTCAATTCCTATTTTTGAACCAAGCTCTAATATTTGAAGCAAATATGTGGATCCAACACGGATGCCAATTTCGTACTTTTAAATGAAAAATATCGATGCTCAACTTGGAACATAAAAATTATTTAAAGTAAATAGAAAGCATGTTTCGAACGAAAATAACAATTTTTGAATCAAATTCAAAGCATGTTAATTTCAACAATACATTTATCGGGTAGGCGAATTTGAACGTGTGGGGCCGAGGCAAGCTTTCGACATACGCAAAATGAGCCAATCGTCACATTAATCGGTAGGTTATTTGCTAGATTCTTGAAACCGAGGGGCAATTCACATGTGTATTTTCGATTCAGGTCAGAGTATTGATAATTGTATTGGCGTATTTTTTGCGAATTAATATGTATTTTGTGTATTAATGTATGGTTGTGCATTTACATTGAATGAATGTTATTTTTCGTGCAGTAGAAGAATGTGTTGTATTATTTTTGTATTTCTGTATTGATATCATTTTATTTATATTTTTGTATTTCTGTATTGATATCATATCATATTGATAGTGTTTTCTGTCATTTCCATCATTTCAGTGTTAACATTTGCAATTCAATCCCAAAAGTTGGTGCTCCGAATCTCGATTGATGAGTGAAAGTTTGGATTAAAAATTCGATTCTGATCATCTCTCTATGGTAGTTAACCGATTACAAAACTCTTAGTTATGTCGCCCACTGATGTGCAGAGGTGTGGAATCACATAGAATGTTAAAAAATCGAGTCAAAGTCTTGTAGTGTGATGCTAGCAGATGTCACACCTCCACACCAGCAGTACGCGCCTGGTTTTAATTCTAGCTTTTTCTCTCAAATCAAAACCCCATTCCTAGTCGTAATGCAGATTTCTCCACAACTTTATTCTCGAGTTGAGTTAGACTAACAGCTTCGCAAAAATCATCTGGTTACCGTGGTTTGAAAACTATTATGATTAAATGGCTTCCTTGTTGAACAATCGAGCAACTCCTGTTCCCTCGGATTTTATAGTCTATTTTCTAAATATTAGTTCATAAAACTCGTAACAGCTTTGATCATATTAGAGTAACAAATTGGAACAGCAGTTGTCCTAAAATTATCCCAGAAATTAAGACCTTTACACGAGACGAAATTGATGTTTATAAAACGTCGGGGAACGCAAAGAAAGATTTCGTGTAAAATAATGTCTCATGAAACTGACACATACGCAATTCGACGAAAGCTGTGTTTGATCGAATTTATTTTCTCATCTCTTTCAACTCATTCTGATGAGCTGAAGGGCGCACGCATGTGTCAGTCTCAGGGGACAGAAATTTTGCATGACATTTTGGTAGTGTGTGGTTAAAAAAATATGAAAGGAAAAATGAAATCAGTTTTTCAACAATTCCCATTGAAAAATAACCATTAATTTTCAAATTGAATTCAACCAAGCCCTCACTTTCCTACATGGGATAACCGGAAGAATCGACTGTCATAAGTTTTTTTTTCTAGTTTCGTGATTATCGAGATTTTCAGCCCTGGGCTGGTTCATCTCCCGTCGTAGTCACTCAAATACCTTTTGGGTATTTTCGTAACTTGTCCGGGGGTGAGATTTGAACTCGTGACTTTGGCGTGAGAGGTATGGATGTTAAAGTCTAAACCGGGGTCGCCCCCGACTGTCATATGTTAATTTCCATGAATAGCTGTATCGCTGGGACCGAAACTGTCTCAACTGCTAACTATTCAATATGCTTTTCCGACTTTTTTCATCGAATTGCTATCGAGCATTTATTTGTTTTACATATCACTTTGGCGGCCACAATGACTCTCGCAATGATAAACGAAAAAGGAATTCTATTAAGTAATAATATAATAGAAAGAAGAAAACCTTTAGTGGTTTAGTTTTTACATCTCCCAGCAGGCATGTATAGAAATTTCAAACAAAATTTAATTACAAATGCCTTAATGTACGATGTAGGAACATTTAAAGGTCGGTATCGTATTCAAAAGAAATTTCTTTTTCTATCCCAAACCCATGTTGAATTCCGTTTACTGAAACGGAAAAGTAAAGAATCTAAAAGAAATTTCTGCAGCAGTACCGACCTAAAAAGAACGAAAAATAAAATAGTAATTTGTAAGGTTTCCACGCAAACTAATAGGAGCTGTCACTTTTACTTTCGGAAAAATATTCCGCTCGATTATTCCGTCAGTGAAGGTGACATTTCGTTCCATGCAGATCAATTGTCAAAATTCCGCTTGGTAATATTGAACAAAATTCCGTAAACTCTTTACTTTTAAGGTCGATACTGGCCTTAAGGTCGGTATCGAGTTCGAAAGAAATTTCTTTTTCTATCCCAAACCCATGTTATATTCCGTTTACTGAAACGGAAAAGTAAAGAATCGAAAAGAAATTTCTGCAGCAGTATCCACCTGAAAAGAACGAAAAATAAAAATGGAACTTGTAAGGTTTCCATGCAAACTAATGGGAGCTGTCACTTTTACTTTCGGAAAAATATCCCGCTCAATTATTCCGTAAGTGAAGGTGACATTTCGTTCCATGCAGATCAATTGTCAAAATTCCGCTTGGTAATATTGAACAAAATTCCGTAATCTTTTTAATTTTTAAGTCGATACTGGCCTTTAACCCTTAAATGCGCACGATGCTAAATAATTAGTCTTTTCGAATGGCTGAGATTTGAAAAACTACACCACTCCATGTATTCTATCTTTTTACAAGATGGATGCCTCTACAATAAAATGCATGAATTTTCGATTGTAATAAATGTAAAGGTTACGCATTTCGTTCACATGATGTACTTTTACTGTTCTCAAATTTTTAGCTTAATTAAAAATTCTTGTGCACTGTTCAGTATAAGACCGAATATATGTTTTTTTTTTTTTCGATTTTTGAGCTTTTATTGCATTTTTGTCCTTTAAAGTGTATTAATGAATTTTCGTGTATTTTTTTTCGCTCACGTGTTTTCGATTCAGTAACCAATTGCAGTGAATTGCCCCTCGCTTGAAACCTGTTGGCATTCATGCCAAAACCAGCTTAGAAGCTTCAGCTGTATTACCTGTCAGTGACGGTTGTCAACTTTGACGCCAAATGATTATTTTTCTCTAAGCTGACAATATCAGACATGTGAAAACTGCCCTGTTGAGTGTGTTAAAATCGTAACAGTGATCGATCCCAGGTGTCGATGTTTAAGTATATATTTAAATTCAAACGGCGTTGATATTGATGCTCTAGATAATATTGCTTGATTTGTCAAGAACAATTTAGTGCACTTCACGCTTTTTGCCATACACAGCAAATAAAGTTGTTGAATATTACACAGAATCAGATGCACATAGGTCATTCCATCGGTTGTGTAATGTTAGGTTGTCTCGATGTACACAATAAAATGATGCACTGCTTATCGATGTAATTTGGTCGATGTAAACGAGACAACGTAACCCATCGAGACAACGTGAATCGTCGCGACGTACTACAGAGTCGCGATGTAAAGGGAGCAATGTAAAAATTATAGTGTAAATGAAATTTGTAAATATTATTCAATGAGAAAAATAAGAGCTACAGTGGAAATTAAAACAAAATGTTGCTTTTATTTCTATTTCAACAGATTCATCCTTCTTTTTCTTTTCGTTCTCACCCTTTCGGCCATCGTCACCATCGTCACCCCCGCTAGCACCAGCCGCACCACTTACTCCACTAGCACGCGAAGATTATCCACCAGTACTTCACCCAGATGATGTTGGTGGGTTTGCATTGCTTTCACCTTGTTTACTTCCACCGTCATTTTCTTTAATTCGCCAATATCCCACGAATCGCAAACGTATTAAAAACTGATGTAATCAAGAAAATACGATGCAGAATAACATCCACTTGATGTGATATTACATCGGTCTTCAAATTACATCAGAACAAAATTATTAATTGCATGAATGAAATAATCACATACCAAAAACATAAATATTACACAAAAACCAATGCACATATAGAACTCCGCAAAAAAAGTTGAATATTACCCGATTTTGATGCTTTATCGCATCTAGTTGTTATGTAAAATTAAATCTCGCAACACTGCAAGATTTGTTCTTAATTTTTTCATCTCCGGCAACATTGTTTTCTTGTCAAAACAAAGTCAACCGTCACGGTGATGAAACCGCAGCATCCGAAAGCTAAACCAGTTGAACAGTGTGAAATTGTTCATCAGCCGTGTTCAGATGATGACGAAATGGCGGAAATTGAAAATACTGTGCCATCTATTCCTCTGAGACGAACAGATATTCGTCTGCAATCGGTACGTATAGGATCCGCAGGTATATCTGGCGATTTTATTCATGATCCATTTTCATTCCAACCAGATCTCCAAGGTAACATTTCATCGAGTGGTGAATCGCCTATGTCACCTAAGCCAATGCCCTCTACCAAAGAACCGATGTTATGCTCGGAAGTGGATGCAATGGTAACGACACTACGAATTATATTCAAACAAGGTGCTAGTGAAACGAAAAAAACAACTCTGGCTGTGTAAGATTCGGATGTGAGTGACAAAACGGAAGACTTTAACATGTCCAACGGTGCTGAATATGGACACATAATAGCGATAATTCGTGGGATATTGGCGAATTAAAGAAAATGACGGTGGAAGTAAACAAAGTGAAAGCAATGCAAACCCACCAGCATCATCTGGGTGAAGTACTGGTGGATAATCTTCGCGTGCTAGTGGAATAAGTGGAGCGGCTGGTGCTGGCGGGGGTGACGATGGTGACGGCCGCAAGAAAGAAGAGTTTCCGGTTCCGTTCAATATTAAGGCCGAAAAGGATGAGAACGGAACGAAAAAGAAGGATGAATCTGTTGAAATAGAAATAAAAGCAACATTTTGTTTTAATTTCCACTGTAGCTCTTTTTTTTCTCATTGAATAATATTTGCAAATTTCATTTACACTATAATTTTTACATTGCTCCCTTTACATCGCGACTCTGTAGTACGTCGCGACGATTCACGTTGTCTCGATGGGTTACGTTGTCTCGTTTACATCGACCAAATTACATCGATAAGCAGTGCATCATTTTATTGTGTACATCGAGACAACCTAACATTACACAACCGATGGAATGACCTATGTGCATCTGATTCTGTGTAATATTCAACAACTTTATTTGCTGTGTAGGTGTGGGAAAAAAAATTTTTTTTTTTTATTTTTTTAAAAAAAATATAAATAGGGAAAAAAAAAAATTTTTTTTTTTTTTTTTCAGTGTTTTTTTTTTTTTTTTTTATCAATGTATAAACCTGGTTTTTTTTTCCCACAAACTGGGACAAAACCCCAAAAAAAAAAACCCCTTATATTTAAGTGCCAGCACACATGGATTGCATTAACTTGCCCTAGCAAAAATCAAACACTCAAAAAACAATGCACCTTATATTTAAGTGCCAGCACCTATAGATTTGGGCTAAGTGCAAAGTTATTGCTCTGTATTGGCGCGGCACTTATTTTTTATTAAATGTGGTCAATAGGGTATTATAGGGGTATGTGAATTATAACATTTTACGATAATAAATATAATAATATACCGGAATTTAATTTATTTTTTAATTTTGACAAGCGAAACTATTAAAACAAACAATTTAAAAAAATAATGATTGCAAGACAACACCATCCTATTTCACCATGAAACACGCTTCAAAAAACAGACTACCTAAACCAACGAACCAACCATTGATTTCTAGCATATCACTGTAACCGGCCAGTACCCATTAATGGGTAAATATGTACCCATTTTTCGATAGTATATGAAACTGTCAAAAAATGGGTACTTTAAAAATCAAAATAATGCATACTAAACACCCATTTTTTATTTTTAATGAGAGATCCAAAGATAAATACCCATTAATAAAAAAAAAATTTATATTTTTTTTTCCCTCTCTTTTTTTTTTTAAAAGAGCGGGGTTCAAAAAAAAAAAAAAAACCCCCGAAAACATCCCACCAAAAACCGAAAAAAATAGAAAAAAAGAAGGTTAAACTGGATAGCGAAAACTTCCAAAAACTAAGAGGTACACAGCAAAAACAGTTGTTGAATATTACACAGAATCAAATGCACATAGGTCATTCCATCGCTTGTGTAATGTTAGGTTGTCTGGATGTACACTGCTTATCGATGTAATTTGGTCGATGTAAACGAGACAACGTAACTCATCGAGACAACGTGAATCATCACGACGTACTTCATAGTCGCGACGTAAAGGGAGTAATGTAAAACTTATAGTGTAAATGGAATTTTCGGATATTACTCACTGCAAGAAAAAGGTTTATAGCGGAAATAAAAACACAAGGATGGTTTTATTATTGAAAACTAAATTGGAATTAAAAATCTGGCTATGCTTCCGATAAATATGAGTGATGAAATCTTGCGATTTCTTGGAATGATACTGACATCCGGGCAAAATACAGGAACAAGATATCCGATTGATGTTCTGTGTATGCAGCATGTTCTATGCGAGTGCTGTCCAGTACAAGTTCAACAAAATCGTAATGTGTTTTAGCCAGTGGCGGATCTGTCGTCGATTCATTCTTCTTTTTCTTTTCATTCTTGACCTTGATATTGAACGGAAGCAGAAACTCTACTTTCTTCTTATTATAATTTACATCTACACCCCCGCCAGAACCAGCCGCTCCACTAGCGAGCGAAGATCATCCACCACTACTTCCCCCAGATGATGCTGGTGGGTTTGCATTGCTTTCACCTTGTTTACTTCCACCAAATTTCCTTTACTTCCTCCATTGCTCGAATTATCGCAATTTTTCCATCTGGTTCATATTCCGCACCGTCGTACATGTTGAAGTCTTCTGTTTTCTCACTCGCATCCGAATCATACTCAGCCGGAGATTTTTCTCCGTTTCAGCAGCAAATTGCTCAAATCAAAACCGCCTTGAACCGCATGAATCTGCAGTGTTGGTACGATTGCATCCGCTCACGAGCATAACATCGGTTCTTCGGTGAAGGCGTCGATTCGACGAATCCCCGCTCGACGAAATGTGGCGATCTTGGAGTTCTTCCTAAAATGGCTGATGAATAAAATCGCCATATACAGCTGCTGTACAAACCTGCCGTTTACGTCCGATAAACCGAATTCCCGGTGTTTTTCGTGGGATGTAAGCGATAGGATGTGCTGCAACAGTTCCGGAGAAACGTCGTTGAGACTTCCTTCCTGATTTGGTATGGATGATTCAATGTCAATGTAGGATTGAATAAGTTCGGCAATGCAACTTCGAGCGTTATGTTCCAGATGACATGAATGGAGAAGGGCTAGAGCAAGAGCGGCTTGCTGTATTGGCGAACAGTTGAGTGGATTTACGATGCGGGTTACAAGACCTATCGACGGTGTTAAAGTCCTTTGATGCGGTAGCGGATTGTCCACCGCAAAGCAAACGTTCCCTACCAGCTGCGGTTTGGCCAGTAATCCGACCAATTCCGACGACAGCAATCGAGCTTGCTGTGACAGTGGGTAGCGGCTGGTTGTTATTCTTGATAGTACTTGTGGTTGTGCTGCTACTACTGCTAATATTCTTGGAATGTCCCGGGGTGGTAGCGTCTCCATCGGTCCCTCCAGCCGAACTACTGGAAAAATCTACCACAGAGAATAGTCAACGCAGCAAGTGGCGATCAGCTTCTAATCCACAATCATTCACAAACTGTGCTAGTTGACGACTGTTCGTGGCAAAGTTCTTCTTGCTCAAGTTCGAAACCAGGTAACTGATCTGCGTTAGGGAGTATGAGCAGGGCTTCCACGGTTGAAACCCTCTGCCACCAACTTGTTTGGATTGATATTACTGAAAGCGACGGTCGCGACGACGAAGAAAATTTCCGGTGTTGTGAACAAATATCGAATTCGTTTTTGAACCTAGGTTGGCACTAGTTCCCGAACTTATTGTCAGCGCAAACCTCAACCCGATAGGAGCTACAAATAAAACCGTATACACTAATGTTTAACACACAAAAAGCCGACCCAATTTTGATACCCGATCCAGTTTGGAACTGAATCAAAAACGAATACGCTAAAAAAAAGAACAAGTTTGGCAGTGTTGCGAGATTTAATTTTACATAAAAACAAAATGCGATAAAGCATCAAAGTCATGTAATATTTAACATTTTTTGCGGAGTTCTTTATGTGCATTGGTTTTCGTGTAATATTTATGTTTTTAATATGTGATTATTAAATTCATGCAACTAATAATTTTTTTATGATGTAATTTGAAGACCGATAATATAAAATGCTTCAATTTCATCAGTAGAATCGTTCTTCCGAGTATGTGTCTCTTCCGGGGCGTAAAATCCAAGCTTTCATCAAGTTGACGTCAAAATCATTTAAATCCTTTCAGATATATTCCACGGATATCCTCTCTGGAGGATAACGATGTGATATGGACCACTTGAACGTCGCCGGAATATTTGCCGGTGTGAAAACTCCCGAACGAAACTTAACATACCTGATAGGTAAAAGGTCTGAGGCTAAAGGGTTGTCCAAATACAAATACACATTCAGTTATTGTGATCTATTATGTTTATTCTAATGCTCGTTATTCAATATCACAAATAAAAACAAATCACGAAAAATGGGTATTTCATACCCATTTCGCAAATAACAAACATTTCGAAAAATGGGTATTTCATACCCATTTCCCAAATAACAAACATTTTGAAAAATGGGTAAAAAATACCCGATAGCCTGACGTACAGGCTCTTTACCCATTAATGGTTAAAATCCTTTTACCCATTAAAGGAGTCAACGCACTTAAGTTCGAAATGGGTGATATTTTACCCATTAATGGGTACTGGCCGGTTTCAGTGATAGCGAAAAACGTGGTTGAATCCAAGGTTCAGTCGATCAAAACTTTTCAAGATGGAACTACTGTATGTTGTAATCAACAAAAATTTTAAGTCGAAGTGCCGAATTCAATCCATGAATAGATTGTAATTCAGTTCATGGAATTACAAATTTAAAGTTTTTCTTCACTTCCGTTTCAACTGGCTAGTTGTCGGAAACAATCAACGATTTCTATAAAATAAAATAACAAATAAAATAAGATACTGAGTAATGTTGACTCAAATTTTGATAAATGACCTTGTTAATCATTAATGAGTAACTTTATAGCTACTCTAATTAGGGCAGTTCCACTTTTAACAAAACTGAGTCGTTTTCTACTCAGTTTTGAAAAAATACAAACAAGCGTGACTGGGTTATGTTAACTCTAATTTTGACAGGTGACCTAGTTAATCAAAAATGAGTAACCCTTCAATTACTCTAATTAGGGTAGTTCCACTTTTAACGAAACTGAGTCGTTTTCTACTCAGTTTTGAGTAATTACAAACGAGCGTGTACGTGAGTCTGAGTCTACTCTGAGAAAAATTTCATCGTTGTACCGACAATTAAAACATGGTCAGGATGACTATCGCATATAATGGTTTCAATAACCATGAAAATGGTAGAATTCACCACGTTCATGGCATTTTTGACTATGATCATGGTAACAAGGACTATTCCGACATTATAGAAAATGTTGCATCAACTATTTTTAAAGGTAGTTTTGACCATGATCATAATCGGTTCAAAATCACTATACTGCAATAGTCATCCTAACCCCCAATAATGGTAAAATTGACTATCAAATTCCTCTCTGTGTACATATATGTCATAATGGGAGCCCCCGTTACTGAAAATTAAGTGCTCTCACTTTGGATAAATGTCACTATGTGAAACAGCATGTCAGTTTGTGAATATAAAAATGATTACACAGCAAAAAAAATTGTAATACACGTCAACTTAATTGATGCAAACGTATTAAAAACTGATGTAATCAAGAAAATACGATGCAGAATAACATCTACTTGATGTGATATTACATCGGTCTTCAAATTACATCAGAACAAAATTATTAATTGCATGAATGAAATAATCACATACCAAAAACATAAATATTACACAAAAACCAATGCACATATAGAACTCCGCAAAAAAAGTTGAATATTACCCGATTTTGATGCTTTATCGCATCTAGTTGTTATGTAAAATTAAATCTCGCAACACTGCAAGATTTGTTCTTAATTTTTTCATCTCCGGCAACATTGTTTTCTTGTCAAAACAAAGTCAACCGTCACGGTGATGAAACCGCAGCATCCGAAAGCTAAACCAGTTGAACAGTGTGAAATTGTTCATCAGCCGTGTTCAGATGATGACGAAATGGCGGAAATTGAAAATACTGTGCCATCTATTCCTCTGAGACGAACAGATATTCGTCTGCAATCGGTACGTATAGGATCCGCAGGTATATCTGGCGATTTTATTCATGATCCATTTTCATTCCAACCAGATCTCCAAGGTAACATTTCATCGAGTGGTGAATCGCCTATGTCACCTAAGCCAATGCCCTCTACCAAAGAACCGATGTTATGCTCGGAAGTGGATGCAATGAAACCGACACTACAAATTATATTCAAACAAGGTGCTAGTGAAACGAAAAAAAAACAACTCCGGCTGTGTAAGATTCGGATGTGAGTGACAAAACGGAAGACTTTAACATGTCCAACGGTGCTGAATATGGACACAAAATGGCGATAATTCGTGGGATATTGGCGAATTAAAGAAAATGACGGTGGAAGTAAACAAGGTGAAAGCAATGCAAACCCACCAGCATCATCTGGGTGAAGTACTGGTGGATAATCTTCGCGTGCTAGTGGAGTAAGTGGAGCGACTGGTGCTGGCGGGGGTGACGATGGTGACGGCCGCAAGAAAGAAAAGTTTCCGGTTCCGTTCAATATTAAGGCCGAAAGGGTGAGAACGAAAAGAAAAAGAAGGATGAATCTGTTGAAATAGAAACAAAAGCAACATTTTGTTTTAATTTCCACTGTAGCTCTTTTTTTTCTCATTGAATAATATTTGCAAATTTCATTTACACTATAATTTTTACATTGCTCCCTTTACATCGCGACTCTGTAGTACGTCGCGACGATTCACGTTGTCTCGATGGGTTACGTTGTCTCGTTTACATCGACCAAATTACATCGATAAGCAGTGCATCATTTTATTGTGTACATCGAGACAACCTAACATTACACAACCGATGGAATGACCTATGTGCATCTGATTCTGTGTAATATTCAACAACTTTATTTGCTGTGTAGATTTTTCTTGTTTAAAAATCGAGAAAAATAGTTGATAGTGTACATGGATTGCATTAACTTGTCAATCCCAGCAAAAATCAAATGAGTATTTTAATACGTTTTATGTGAAAAGGTGCATGGATTTTATTTTTTCATAAAAAGTTTAGCATTGGATTTTTTGTACTTTTCATGTAATAAAACGAAATGTATGAATAAAAGAGGTTTTATTTGTACCATCATAAAAACTTCCATCACTTTTTGAAGCTATCGCGTTCAGCAGCACTTCTGCGGGAATGGCAAAAATGCTCGGCAGATCTGAAATATACACGTTTTAAGTGCGAAGATGGATAGAATAGGGCAAAGTGAAAACACACTTGAATGACATTTCTCGCTCCATTGAAAATTATGTGCGGACCATATCAGTCTCATTGGAAACGAACCTGTGTATTAAGTGACGGGTGTTAAAAATTATGTGCGGCAAATGAAAATCATACTGGCTCACATGATTTCGATTCGAAGCAAAAATTGACCGATTTAAGTGCCAATTTTGATAATAAAAATTATTGATTTATTTGCAGTGCACACAAAGAATAATGATTGTTAGAATTAAAAAAATCATTGCTAAAATTGAAAAGTTGCGTTGGTTCTTTTTCGTAGAAAGCGGTTAGCTTTCACAACAAAAACCTTCAAACTGTCAAATCAAAATTTTCCGCTTGGTACATTTAAAAGTTGAAACTTTCAAAACGAATTGTAGAACAGTCAAATCGAAACGGTGGTATCGTTCTAAATAAAAGCAAATTACTTATGGACCGGTCGTCGACGGGGTTTGTTCGGACGGATTCGTAGTTCGGATCCGATTCGCTGCTGGTGACATTCGTAATTGGAAGAAAGTTAACTGTTCCTGTTGTTCGTTGTGGTGTTATGCTGCTTCATGTTGCTTATTGGGTTGTCCGGTGAGCTGGTGCTATCGGTGGAAAGAATACTTTGTCAGAGCGTACTACTATAAGGCTAAAACTTCGAATGTAATCTTAATAGAAACTATACCACCGAGTCTCACCTTAAAATCCTCGACAAATCCCTTCACAACAGAACAATATCCGTGAGCAGCTTAAATGTTGTCCCGGACGGACGAAAAGAACAGGACGACTTTGACAGGTAAACCCGATTCTTTTTTTTTCTATCAAACGAAGACGGCTTGCTTTTGTGTTGGTGGATTTGACAGTTCTACAATTTTCATGGTAAAAGGAATCACTTTTAAATTTACACACTCAACCGAAAAAAGACACTTTCAAATCAAACGCAAAACTTTTACAGTGGATAATTTTACTTTGAATTTAATGAAAAATAAACTCTTTTCAGAAGTAGAGTGCAAAACTTTTAATAAAACAAGATCTATTTTTTATGTGTGTAGAATTTATGCCTTCTAGTATATTTGTTTTTCTCCGTGTATATATGGAACATGATAAGGCCAGTATCGACCTAAAAAGTAAAGAGTTTACGGAATTTTGGTCAATATTACCAAGCGGAATTTTGACAATTGATCTGCATGGAACGAAATGTCACCTTCACTGACGGAATAATCGAGCGGAATATTTTTCCGAAAGTAAAAGTGACAGCTCCTATTAGTTTGCGTGGAAACCTTACAAATTACTATTTTATTTTTCGTTTTTTTTAGGTCGGTACTGCTGCAGAAATTTCTTTTAGATTCTTTACTTTTCCGTTTCAGTAAACGGAATTCAACATGGGTTTGGGATAGAAAAAGAAATTTCTTTTGAATACGATACCGACCTATACACTGAAAATGTTGACCAGTTGCGTCAAGAATAAATTGTCTGTCCGATTTCCGTAATTAGTCCTTGTTTATACCATAGACTAACTCCAAGACCAGTAGGTCCCGAACAAATACGATTTTTTTCTTGGCTCAGTCAGTACTACACTGAAAATAATCCACACGCTCAAATTAATTTTTTTAACTCGAAGAATTCATTTGCTGATGTAATATGATAATTCAGGAACATTAACATGGCTTCCAAAGGCTTTACTAGTGTATCTTAATGTCATTCACATTAATTTTCGGAACATCCCAACGCATCAAATATCTAAAAGAATTCCACTAGACATTCACGTGAAATTACAGCATATTTTAACTATGTGTAGCGTCACATCGTTCGAACGTGTTTGACCTTTCAGTATTGTGTACTAATCTGCAAAATCCTAGCTTACAAGATGACACACCAACAACACGATGCCGAGAATGTGAAATCTAGTGAAGAATTAGGTTTGTCTACCGATTTAATTAATCTTTTCAATCGTAAGTGTTGTGTAGTGTTTTTTTTTGTTCCTTGTGGTTCTAATAATATGTTTTTGATTTCAGAATACGGAATACAGTTTGCGGACACGTCGCCGGTGTCTGCATTTCTTAGGCAGCTCGGAATCACATCGGATTTCGGTACGGAGCAGCAAGTATTTATTGGTGAGGGTTGCAGCAATCAAATACTACGTTGTAGTAACCAACAGGTAATTCAAAGATGAATGAATGCATGCTAAGAATATTTTCAAATAAACTTGTCAATTTCAGGAAAATCTCATTTATTCCGGTGATGCAGCAGTTGAAAACGCAGTGCCACCGATAGTTAACGACTTGCCAGCAGCATCCGAATCAGCACCTCTGATTACCGCATCTAGACAGACCTCCGAATTCTTAAAATCGACACAATCCCATACATTGTCGGGCAACTATGGCAATGTGGCGAGTTTCATGAACATAAACTTGCATATAAAGCACAGGTTTGTAACACATATGTATGACAAATGGATCACAAATAGTGAAGAACAACATGTGTAACCATGTGTGTAACATGTGAATTTATGGTTATAAATTATTTCAGTGTAGCACATCGGTCCCAAGCTCGGTCCCAAGCTTTAATAATGCGCCCCTTATAATGAACTCGCACGAACACACTCTCAAATATTCTGTCAAAATAACACAACAAATCAAAACAAAGGCGCAAATATGTATAGCAAGGTGCTGGCTTCAAGGTGTACTTCGGACCATGGGGTTCTACAACAGTGAACCAATTTTAAATCGCTAGTTACATATTGATTGTTGTTTATACCGTAAGAAAACGAAGATAAATGTGCAAATGTGATCTGCGTATTACCCGGTGACGTTGAAATGGTGGTCGTATGCTCGGCACTGTGTAGAGAATGAATTTTGTTCATTTTTAGTAATCCAAACGGCAATAAATAATACACAGAAAATACTTACATTTACTGAATATGGTAGTAGAAAATCCCTTATTTGTTCATAATTGGCTTTTGTAAAAACAATACTTGATCACAATACTTGCTCCTTTAGAGTGAATCAAAAGTTGACAGTCCGTTTGGCTGCATTTTTTGACAGGTCGTTTGGCTGCATAAGACAATTGTTGTCCGGTCTATATACAGTGTCTACACACAAAGAATAATGATCATTAAAATTAAAAAAACCATTGCCAATATTGAAATGTTGCGTTGGTTCTTTTTCGTAGAAAGCGATTTACTTTCAAAACCAAAGCCTTCAAACCGTCAATTCAAAATTTTGCTGCTCTACATTTAAAAGTTGAAATGTTTTAAACAAATTGTAGAACTGTCAAATCGAAACCGTGGCATCGTTGAAAATAAAAGCCAATTATTTTTATTCCAAAATAAACTTTCATCCAGAGAGTGTTTTGAAATTTAAATAAAAGTATGCTGTAAAAATACTTTTAACATAAAAAGTTTTCTTTTCAGATGAATTGTAGAACTGTCAAATCCACACCGTGGCATATTTGAAAATAAAAGCAAATTATTTTTATTTGAAAATGAACTTTCAACTCGAAAGTATCGTGCAATCAAAATCAATGTATGCTGTTTTGATTGAAAGAAAAAATGGTTTTAACATTAGAAGGTTTTAATTTTCAAATGAATTATTATATTCCTGGTGCAGTTGAAAACCGGAATATAGCAGTCGCGCCAATCGATTTTACTCCCGTTCCATAAGTCCAAACAATGGCGCATCTGATGCGCTATACAGCGCACTAGATGCGCCACTGTTTGAATTCATAGAACGGGAGTAAAATCGATTGGCGCGACTGCTATATTCCGGTTTTCAACTGCACCAGGAATAACTTTCATAGAGACCGGTGGTTGCCGTCGTTCAATCACTAATGTTTCCATCCCGAAAGATCCAAGTCGAAACATTTTCCCCATATCTTCCGAATGCACCTGAGCCAGCTCTAGCATCTGCTGCCGCTCGTCGTCGCTTGTGGCACCGCTGCAAAAAAAAAAAAAAGATTATTATCAGTGACATGGCCTATTCCGCTTGCATGGTCCGTTCGGAACTTAATAACGCCGAAAGATTGTGAACTTTCCTGATAAGCGATTCGTTGGGGTTGATTCGCCAAGAGGAACATTTTGAATGTGAAGCTTTTGTATTATTTGACAACAGTATAAAGAAAAAATCCATACGACGACTTCCTTTGTGTTGGTGGATTTGACAGTTCTACAATTTTCATGGTAAAAGAACATACTTTTAAATTTACACACTGAACCGACAAAATATACTTTCAATTCAAACACAAAACTTTTGCAGTAGATGATTTTACATTTAATTTAATGAAAAATAAACTCTTTCAGAAGTAAAGTGCTAAGCTTTTAATAAAACAATATTTCTTTTTTGTGTATATATAAGTATAATCATGTTAACCTACCGTTGGGTACAAATAACTTACTTTTGGGTAAAATTCTACCTTAAAATAAGTAATTTGTACCCAACGGTAGGTAAACATGATTATACTAACAAAGAGTTATGGCTGGCCCACAATTGATACGTTGCGGATGCGTTTGCGTGAATTTGACAGTTTTCCCATAGGTTTTCTGTCAAATTTACGTCAACGGAACGCAAACATATCTATTGTGGGTGACCCTTTATGGCTGGCCCACAATTGATACGTTGCGGATGCGTTTGCGTGAATTTGACAGTTTTCCCATAGGTTTTCTGTCAAATTTACGTCAACGCATCCGCAACGTATCAATTGTGGGTGACCCTTTAGTCTATGATTATACCCAACTTTGGCTTCCCACACTTAACTGTTCCGTTGGGTACACTGATGAAAAAAAAACTATCGAAATCTATATAATAAAAATGAGTTGGGGTTTCCTTTGTCACGATTTAACTCGCGAGCGGAAGGACCGATCGGCGTGAAATTTTGTATGCAGAGATTTTTAGGGCCGGAAAATAATCTTATGATGGTTTGAGACCCCTCCCTTCACTGGAAGGGATACAAATTTCTACACAACTCGAGAACTAATCAAGCAAAAGAAACCAAATTTAGCATAGCAAGTTTTTGGAGGCAAGAAATGTTTTTATGGTAGTTTGAGACCCCTCCCCTCTCAATAAAGGGAGGCTCCCATACAAATGAAACACAAGTTTCTGCATAACTCTAGAACTAATCAAGTTAATGGAACCAAATTTGGCAGGTAGAGGTTTTTGAAGGCAAGAAATGTTTCTAAAGTAACTCAAGACCCCTCCGCCCTCTGTAAGAGGGGGGCTCTCATGCTAATAAAACACAAATTTGTGCATAACTCGAGAACCAATCAAGCATATGGAACCAAATTTGGCATGAGGAGGTTTTTGGAGGAGAAAAATGTTTCCATGGAAGTTTGAGACTCCTACACCATCTGGAAGGGGGAGGGAGGAGGGGTTTACATACAAATGCAACACAAATTTCTGCATAACTCGAGAACTAATCAAGCAAATGGAACCACATTTGGCAGGTGGAGGTTTTGGAAGGCAAGAAATGTTTCTAAGTTGACTCGAGCCCCTCCCTTCTCTGAAAGGAGGGCTCATATACAAATGAAACACAAATTTCGGAATAACTCGAGAACTTATCAAGTTAATGGAACCCAATTTGGCATTTGGAGGTTTTCGAAGGCAAGAAATGTTTCTAAGGTGGTTTGAGACCCCTCCACCTTCTGGAAAGGTAGACTCCCATAAAAATAAAACATAATTTTTAGCATAACTCGAGAGCCAATGAAGCAAATGAAACCAAATTTGGCATGTTGAGGTTTTTGGAGGCAAGAAATGTTTCTATAGCAGTTCAATACCCCTCCCCATTTTGAAGGGGAGGGGGGCTCCCCCTACAAATAAAAAGCAAATTTCTGCATGACTCGAGAACTAATCAAGTAAATGAAACCACTTTTAGCATATGGAGGTTTTTGGAGGCTAGATTTCTATATACATAAAAATGAATTTCTGTCTGTCAGACCCTTATAGACACGGAAAGTTCTGAACCGACCAACGTGAAAATTTATATGAAGGGGTTTTTGGGGCTGGGGAAGGTTCTTATGATTGTTTGAGACCCCTTCTCTCTCAGGAAGGGGCGCTCTCATACAAATGAGACACAAATTTCATCATAACCCGAGACCTAATCAAGCAAATCGAATCAAATTTAGCATGTGGGGGGTTTTGAAGGCAAGAATGTTTCTATGGTAGTTCAAGACCCCTCCCTTTCTGAGGGGGGGGGGGCTTCAAACAAATGAAACTCACATTTTTATTATAATCGATGAGCCCAGTGTGATGGTTCGAGAACTAATGAAGCAAATGGAACCAAATTTGGCATGTGGAGGGTTTTGAAGTCAATGATTGAATGGTGGTTTGAGAAACCACCCCCCTCTGGAAGGGAGGGCTCCCATACAAATGAAACACAAATTTCAACCAAAAATGAGAATTATCCAGGTTACTTAAACACAAACCGTGTATTTCTCGGGTAAGAAGCAAGGGAATACAAGAGATGAAAAATTCGCATTGCCATGACATTCAGATGCATTGACGTTTTGATAGAACGGGGGAAAAGCAGTTGATTCAAAACTTTTTTGTACGAGGGATGCACCGGTTGTAAATTTATGCTTCGGATTGTTTATAAAAGACGGTGTTAACGTACATGCAAATTGAGCTTGACGATATTTTAAAAAAGATTTTATTCTAAGAGTTATGTCTGTTTGTCTGAGGTACAACCTTCAACACTTGACAGACCTCATATTGATATCAACCGCATCATCATTGATCTACCATGAGGCATGGTAAAATAAAACGCATTTATATGTACACAAAAAAGAAATATTGTTTTATTAAAAGTTTAAAAAATTAAAAGTAAAATTATCTACTATGAAAGTTACGTATTTGATTTGAAAGTGTATTTGTTCGATTCTGTGTATAAATTTAAAAGTGTTTTCTTTCACCACGAAAATTGTAGAACTGTCAAATTCACCAACACAAGGCAAGTCATCGTCCTCCTCGTCGTCGTCGTTTGGAATTTTTCTTTATTGTTTTCCGCGTCCGCGTCTACTGCGTTGTTCGGTAGTTCTTTGCTTCCGCCGGCTTCAGTACGCGTGTTGTAACATTGTTCGTGTTTTGTAAAAAAAAATTTCGTTTTCGGCAGTGAACTGTTTTCAAAGTGTTTTCGTATGTATTTCCGTGAAATTGTTTAATTTCCATCAGTCCCATTTTTAAATTCCATCGTTTAGAATGGAAACCGAGTCTCAACTTGTCCATTTTTCACAGCAACCTACACATAAAGATGGTTCATTGCATGTCATAATTCCGCCAATAATTTTATCTACTCAATATGCTCAATATGCTGTCTTATGCTTTGTTCAGACTACAGACTTGTAGCATAATACAAGGGTGTTTTGAAAACTATCTACAAGGAAAATGTCATCAAGATAGCCTTGTATTATGTTACAACGCTGTAGTATGAACAAGGCATTATGCTTTGTTCAGACTACAGACTTGTAACATAATAAAAGGGTGTTTTGAAAACTATCTACAAGGAAAATGTCATCAAGATAGCCTTGTATTATGTTACAACGCTGTAGTATAAACAAGGCATTACGGTTATCGTGCAAACTATTTCATTATTTATTTATGTCCATAACACAAGTATTGCTGGTTGCAGTTGTGATTGGACTCTAGAAGTGATTTTTGTGAATTAAAAAGTGTAATAAAAGTGCACGTTTACGTCAAATCGTTTTGTTGTCTTCGGTGCACTTATCCTTTATGCTGAAAAGTATAAGTTCACTGAAGACAGGAAACGATTTGACGTAAACGTGCACTTTTATCACACTTTTTCTGTTTTTGTCGGAGTCCAATTTTAACTGCAATCAGCAATAACAAAACAAACTTTACAAAGTTAAACCATTTTTATTATTTTCAGAAATATCCTCAGAGCTAGTGCTTGTATTGATATGAAAGAGCGTGCTAGGTGCCAATCTTGCCTGGAAGATCAAAATCTATGGAAGTCTATGTTAACGCAAACGCGCATTACCAGTAAACACAACTCGTGGACAATTGACTCAAATGGCTTACTCGCATTTCCAACGGATCAAAGAATTTCTAAGATTGAAACCAAACATTTGCTCACGGCGAACCTCAGCGAAATCGACGAAATCGAATTGGTATCCGAGGCGGAACGAAGTGCAATCCAAATGCTTGCTATAAACGTTTGACTGTCTCACGCATGATAAAATGCACGGATTGGCGATTTTTATGGATTTTATGAATGTAAGGGCAACTCCAATCCTGATGGATATTTTGTTCTAAAATTAATCCGTTTAAAAAATTTAGATCGTCTTATTTTAGATCAAAATGAAGAATATTGCACCGCTGATCTATTCATTTTGTTCTATTCGCAAAAAGGTAAATGGCAACCCGGTCAAACAAAACGTCATCTATTTGTTTATTGTTTTTTTTTCATAAATTCTTGATAATGATAATATCTATGTGTCCATCTTTGATTTTTTGCAATATAATCAACAAATGATATCTATTTGTAACCACACATACACTGATAGGCAAAATAAAGTGCCCACCTCATCGTTTTTTCAATTTCTCTCATTTACTTGGTTCAAATTAAAGTAAACACACTGTATTTTTTTATTATCTTATTTTTTATATTCTTTTTAAGTTTCACTTATGGAAAACTGAAAAAAAGTAGTTTTACTTTAAAAAAAAAAAATCAATTTGGGTTGAAAAAAAAAAACAGTGACAAAATAAAGTGCCCACTTCATTTAGGCTACAGAAAACATAACTTAAAGTAAAATAAAAGCATTTCAATAATTGATGTGTCCTCCTTTGGCCTTCAGGGCCTCCTGCAGGCGCTTCGACATGCTCTCGACCAGGTTCTTTAGGTGCTGTGGATCTAGCTCTTCCCAGGCGCGCTCCAGGGCTTCAAAATTGTTATTTTTATTGGTAACACCAGTTTTGTCAACCCTGGCATCGAGAATCGCCCACAAATTTTCGATGGGATTGAGGTCCGGGCTTTGTGGAGGCCATTCCAGCGGTTTGATCCGACAAGACTGGAAGAAAGACTTGGTCTTCTTGGCAGTATGCTTCGGGTCGTTGTCCTGCTGGAATACGAACTTCTCTTCAAGGCCCGCCTGGATCAGCGAAACCTTCAGATTTTCTCGCAGGATGTTGATGTAAGAATCTGCCGTTATTATCCCGTCGATTTTCACAATGCTTCCCACTCCACCCCACGAAAAACACCCCCAGACCATAACATTTCCTCCTCCATGCTTCATCGTGCCTTGGATGTGGCGCTCCTGAAGCTCCTCTCCCGATCTGCACCAAACACGAACCCGCCGCTTACGGTTAAACAGCTCGAATTTTGATTCGTCCGTCCAGAGAACCGTTTTCCAGAACTCTAGGGGCTTATTAGCATGCTCCTTAGCAAACTTAAGCCGTTTGGCTTTGTTTGCCTTGCTGATAAATGGGCGCTTCCTGGCAAGTTTGCTATTCAACCCCTGTGCTACGAGATGGCGACGAACAGTTCGACCGGAAACTGATAACTGAAGGGTTTCCTGGATCTCGCGGACAGTTACCTTCGGGTTCTTCTTGACTTCGCGCATGATCTTGGTGTCCGTTCTCGCATCCGTTTTCCGCTTCCTGCCTCTGCCAGGGTGATCCACCACTGATCCAAACGTTTTAAGCTTCAGAAGAATTTTGCCAACCACTGCCTTACTGATACTGGATCACAATAGCGCGTTGGGCGTTGCGTCGCGTCGGACTTTGTCGTCAGCGTTTTGTACTAAAACGCGCTTTCGACGCGTTTGCCGCCACAATTCAACTTCAGCGTTGACGCGTTTGTTGTTATTTTGAATTGTCATAATGTTGCGTAGGTTTCGGCGTTTGGTTTGATTTAACATAATCAAGATTTTGTTTGCAAGAAAATTTGTGAAAAACTCGCTCCCGAAATGGATACTCCAACTTTGGGGGTTATTCCAGAAAGACAATTGTGTATGTGTTAAATTCAATCGAAAGTTGTTTATTTTGCACTGTCTCGATCGAAGAATTTCTCGCGTACGAATTGCTTTTTTGCGTAATTTTTTGTGGTGTACCGTCTAATAGGCACTCCGTTTATCTGTTGGTAGTGAAGTTCACAGTGAAAATCCTGTTTTTGTGCATATTTTGCGTTGTGAAAATAGTGAAATATCGATCAATTATTCAGACTACGGTGTTGTTATTGTTGCACACTAGCACAATTGGAATTAAGCATATTGCAGAATCCACCACTAGATGGATCGCATACACGCTAAAGATCTACACAGAGAAGATAAAATTAAGTGAATTATTTCTCCAGCGGCTAGGCTACACGGAGAAAAAAAAGTCATCAGTGAGAAGTTAAGTTCACAGTGAAAATCTTGATATTAAATTTATCATGAGTTCAGCTTGTGACAAGTGCGCTAAACCTGTCAAAGGTGACGACGAGTTCGTTTCTTGTATGGCCTTTTGTGACCGGATGATTCATCTGAAATGCTCGAGTATAAAACTGAACAAAGCATTCGTGAACGTAATCAATTCAAGCCAGAACTTGTTTTGGATGTGCGATGAGTGCGTTAAATTGGTAAAATGTGCAAGGTTTAAATCAGCCATCTCGTCTTTCGGTAGTGTGATCAAATCTATTACTGAGAAACAGGAGATCGCGAATGCCGAAATTAAAAACGAAATGGCAAAGCAAGGTGAGCTTATTGCCCAGCTTTCAAAAAAAATCGGGCCATCTACTCCAGCAATTATGGATCCTGGAACTCACTCTCGTCAACCACCTTTAAAACGGCGTCGTGAAGACGGCTTATCAAGCAGTAGACCTCTTATTGGTGGTACTAAAGCGGTTACTGATTCCACAGTGCTTACCGTTCCTGAGCCCGTCGAGATGTTCTGGCTGTACTTATCTCGCATTCACCCTAGTGTGAAACCGGATGTTATCGCAAAACTTGTCAAAACGAGCGTGCAGAGTGAAGATTCGGTTAAGGTTGTTCCGCTAGTGAAAAGAGGATTCGACACGAGCCGAATGAACTTCATATCATACAAAGTCGGAATGGACCCAAAACTACGCGAAGTCGCACTGAATTCGGATTCATGGCTGAGAGGTATTCTGTTCCGTGAATTTGTAGATAATGGTCCAAAAAACTCATGGTTACCTCGTATGGATACGCCGTCCATCGTAATCTCTCCTCTGGGTTCGTCCCAGTTTACCACTCCGATCTCCGGACTGGATCCAGCATGCTGAGATCTAATTGTTTGTTGGATCATCGTAAACCAGAACGCACTACCTGTCGCACTATGGGAAACCCTAAGCCACCTGACCCAGTCGCGCTTGGCGTTTGCTGTGATCAAAATGACGTTGTTTCCTGCCTTCAGAGTCGTTCTGGTCCTGCGGTCGGGATTGGTGGGGGTCCCCAACCCCCCTTCACGCAAATATTTTTTTTTTTTTATTAATTTTTTTCCCCATTTTCTTTCCGTTTTCCACCCCCCCCCCCAACTGTTTCGAACCCTCCAACACCAATTTCAACATTTCTATTGCTTCTGATCGAAGTGATTGTCTGATTGCACCCCCAGTCACCCTAACAGGACCCTCAGTCACTGCAAATATGGATCCCGCAAAGCTAAACCATCAACAACAGCATTGTTATCAGTGTAACACAATGGCCTGGATCTTCCGCAGACGAGTATCTTGAGCGAGAGATTAGATGCCGAAGTATCTCTGCTGCGCAATCTATCTGCTCAGAGCAACAACGTTGTCACCCATAAGCGTCTGCAGTGGTGAGTTTACTTTCGAGAGGATCAGCATCGGAAACTCTCGCGAGTCACGAAGCCGATCGAATAACATCGCATGTGATGCTCATGGCAATCTGATGACCGTCGCTGGACCAGGATCAACAGTAGCATCTCGACAGGTCGAAGGAAAACGTGGACGTGGGACCGTTCACGCGGATATATTTTAAAGTGTTAGTATTAAGAAAAAATGTGTGTTAGTTTAAGAATAAATAAATGTAGTGTTAATCGTCCGTATGTTTCAATCTAACCGCGAGTGTTTTTAATGTGATTGATGAAGAAACACGGAAACCTCCGGCCGTACTTAAAATCAGGAGCCATAAACTTCTAGCCCAACGACCTTGGACAAGGTCAACCCAATTCGAGTGTTGGTGGAGCGCAACCCGAGTCATCGATGTAAGTTTTTCCTGCGTCCCAACATTTTGGTCCTTCGAGCCGGATACGGTCGGACCGGGTAAGCACGGAAGGAAGTTGGAATCGGATGCGGAGACCCTACGAGATTTTGACGCCATTGCATGCCGCTAGTCAACACCCTTCTTGGATACCATTAGCGATCGCCATCATACTCGAGGACAATTGCGCGGTCGCCATCGAATCCACGGACAATTAGGAAATCGCCATCACTACAATTGATAAAGGATCAAAGCGATAGCGTCGGTTTGCTTGGACATCCATCGAATGGATCCTTATCATAGGATAAATTGATGAATTATTTTGGACCTCGATGATTACACTGGAGGGTTCGTCGATTGAGTTGCATGGTTGGAATTAATCGGACTTTGGAATATTGGACCAGCATCAAATCTGGTTTCCCAGGTAAATATTAAAAGCCTCAGTATATGTCCAGCCATCGTCAGGATAACGTGAAACTAACACCCATTTTTCGATGTTCTTTCCTTGGATTTTGGTGGTTATCACGACCATATGGACTACATAATCATCGAGACGGACGACGTCGTCATTTGTGCCATCAACACGAGCCATCAACACGATTTCTCTATTACTGGTGATTCATCATATTGGATTTCTGGCGTTGTGGCACCTCGGAGCATCGGATTAATTTGTAGCGATTGAAGAGGCAGCAACGTATATCTCCTGCATGGGTGAGTGCTTTGAATAGTATGTGTCACCGAAGCGGGACACAGAAATATACACATTGTAATTAAATCCATCCTCTTCAATTTATTGACTACAAATCCTTGAGTTCAACTGCTCGTAACCATAACGAACGACTTATTTGCACTTGCTTTCCACGATTTGCTTTGGATTGATGCTGGTTAAGGTTTCCCGGGTTAGTTGAGCAGTATATGCCCAGTCGAGGCTTCAATCTATGCATACTACATGCCTATTTCCTCTTCTTGAATATCCCACAAATAATCGTTGTTGAGTGCTGTTTGACAAGTTTGCTGTTATTAAGGCTTGGAATTTGCAACGGGCTGGAATACAATTGGAAGGCTGTTAGTTCTCGTAGGTGAGTTCTACAGTATATGTCTGTCGAAGCTAGGACTTTCGGATTCTACATATGTGTATTCCCTCTTCTCCCATCAATTGAACTGGTTGCTGTGTTGCTGTAAGCGGATTCTATGTGAGCTGATCCCAATCGTGAGGCGATTTGTCGTGGCGTGATTTATTGGATGAGGTGTAGTCGATTTCTGCGTAGCACATTATTGCCCTAGGTAGGCTTTTACAGTATATGTTCGCCGAAGCCTCGGATTTTTCGATCACTACACCATCCCTTTTCTTTCTTATCGGACCACGAGTGACGTTCATCAACTATGGCTCCCCGGGATAAGAAGCCGACAACGTTTAAGCTATTGAGAGTCCAGCTCAAGAATATACAGACATCCCTGGACGACATCTGGAGATTCATTCAGAATTTCCAACCGGCCTGTGCTGCTAGTGCGGTGAATGTACGCCTAAACAAGACTGACGAATTGTGGGAGAAATATGGTGCGATTTTAGATGAGATTCAAGCTCATGACGAATTTGAGGATGAGGAAGGGAAATATGATGGGGATAGGTTAATCTATAGCGATAGGTACTACGATTGTAAATCTTTCCTTATGGATAAAGCTAAGGAGCTGCAGGGACCTGATGAAGCTGATCAATCAATGCGAGGAAACGACACACTGTCACACGGGCATAGTACACTGGATCATGTTCGTTTGCCCCAAATCAAGCTCCAAGTATTCAATGGCAACATCGACGAATGGATCAGCTTTCGAGATTTGTATACTTCCCTTATCCATAGAAAGGCGGACCTTCCGGAAGTGGAGAAGTTCCACTATTTAAAGGGTTGTCTTCAAGGTGAACCAAAAAGCCTAGTTGATCCCTTGAAGATAACCAAGTCAAATTACCAAGTAGCATGGGACATGCTGCTAAAGAGGTATGACAACAGCAAACAGTTGAGAAAGCGTCAGGTGCAGGCCTTGTTCAACCTGCCAACGCTGTCCAAGGAGTCAGTAGTGGACTTGCACTCTCTGATGGATGGATTCGAGAGAGTTGTCCAAAGTTTGGATCAGGTGATCAAACTTGAAGAGTACAAGGACCTTCTTCTTGTCAACCTACTGACAACACGATTGGATCCAATCACTCGCAGAGGATGGGAGGAATACTCCTCTACGAAGAACCAGGATACGTTGGCAGATCTCACCGATTTCATGCATCGACGGATTCAGATCTTGGAATCGCTGCCAGCAAGGATATCGGACACTAAGGGAACGCATCAACCTCATCTACCAGTTAAGCAGAAATCTTCAGTGGTGAAGGCGAGCTGCGGATCGGTGCAGTCGTCTGCGAGGCGGTGTGCTGTTTGTCAGGAGAACCATGCACTTTATCAATGCTCTTCTTTTCAACAGTTGTCAGTGCGAGATAGGGATGCGGTGCTGAAAACTAATTCATTGTGTCGAAATTGCTTCAGATCTGGTCATCAAGCAAGAGAATGCCAATCTAAGTACTCATGTCGTAGCTGCAAGCGTCGTCATCATACGCTCGTATGCTTCAAGTCGGAGAAGGATGGATCAACGACCGTCAATACTGCTACTGGAAGTAATAATCTTCATGCACCATCGGAATCTGTTGAGCCTTCTGGTCCTACATCTACCCAGGTGGTAAACATGGTTGCTACCGAATCATCGGTTTCTGGAGCAGCTCAACAATTTTCCTCCCAAGTTCTTCTGGCTACTGCGGTCGTTATCGTGGAAGATGACGAGGGTAGCCAGCTCCCAGCTCGTGCTCTCCTGGACTCCGGCTCTGAATGCAATTTCATTACCGAACGGATGAGCCAACGCCTAACGACGCATCGAGAGAAGGTGGACATCTCAGTGCTGGGTATTGGCCAATCGGCAATGAAGGTGAAGCACAGGATCCAGTGTGCTCACGAATTACGGAATACGCCCGAGACATAAGTTTTCTCGTACTACCAAAGGTTACAGTGGATTTGCCTACGGCAAGGGTAAATACGGTTGACTGGATGATGCCGGATGGAATCAGCCTAGCCGATCCCGGTTTTTTCAGCCCTACTACTGTGGACATGGTGTTAGGCATCGAGTTCTTCTTCGATTTCTTCGAGTCCGGTCGAAAAATTCATATCGGAAACCAAATGCCGACACTAAATGAATCGGTGTTCGGATGGGTGGTATGCGGAGGTCTAACTAAACCATCGGAAGCTCCACGCATCAATTGCAATATGGCAACTACATCAGCTTTGGAACAGCTCATCACTCGGTTTTGGACTTCTGAAGAGGTTGGCAGTTTGAGAGTTCTTTCACCGGAGGAAAACAGGTGTGAAGATTTTTTCCAGAAGTCGCTTCACAGAGATTCCAACGGACGATACTCCGTTTCATTGCCAAAGGATGCAGACAAAGTTTCCAGGCTGGGAGAGTCACGGGACATTGCATTTCGGCGTCTTCAAGGTACGGAACGCCGATTGGATAGGGACACTGGTTTGCGCAATCAGTATCACCAGTTTATGGCAGAATACTTGCAATTGGGACACATGACCAAGGTAGAGGATACTACGAGATCCAAGAAACGCTGCTTTCTACCACACCATCCCGTGATCAAAGAAGCTAGTACCACTACTAAGGTCCGGGTGGTTTTTGACGCGTCGTGTAAGACGTCGTCTGGAGTATCGCTCAACGATGCTCTACTAGTTGGTCCAATTGTTCAAGAGGATCTACGGTCAATCATGCTTCGGAGTCGCATGAAGCAAATAATGTTGGTGGCCGATGTTGAGAAGATGTTCCGGCAAATCTCCATTCTACAGGATGACCGACATCTTCAATGTATACTATGGCGTTTCAACTCTGCGGATCCAGTTAACATGTATGAGCTCAACACAGTCACATATGGAACGAAGCCAGCGCATTTTCTAGCAACGCGCACCTTAAACCAGCTGGCAATGGACGAACAACAGCATTACCCACTAGCTGCAAGGGCAGTCACCGAAGATACATATATGGACGACGTGATAACGGGAGCCGACACAGTACAAGAGGCATGTGAACTTCGCAGGCAACTAGCGGAAATGACTGCTAAAGGAGGATTTCGGCTCAGAAAATGGACATCAAATCACCCGGCAGTGCTGGAAGGAGTTTCCAAAGACAATCTTGCAATTCGGACGTCAGAAGGAATTAATTTGGACCCTGATTCAGCTGTTAAAACCCTTGGATTGACATGGATGCAAAATAGCGATCAGCTGGGCTTCCAATTTAATATTCCACCTGTCACCAATAATGAACAAGTATCCAAACGACAAGTTCTATCGGTGATAGCCACTCTCTTCGATCCACTAGGTTTAATCAGCGCAGCAATCACTACAGCCAAGGTAATTATGCAGCTTCTCTGGAAAATTCGGAACGAAAACAACCAGGCGTTGGATTGGGATCATCCTCTGCCTTCGATGGTGGGTGAGATGTGGAGAGCCTATTACGACCAACTTCCTTTATTGAACAATGTTCGCATCGATCGTTGTGTGATGATTCCGGAAGCAACGTTGATCGAAATCCATTGCTTCTCCGATGCATCCACCAAGGCATTTGGTGGTTGTGTATACATCAGGAGTCAGAATGCAGAAGGAAGACTGAAGGTTCGGCTGTTATCTTCAAAATCCAAGGTAGCGCCATTAAAGACGCAGTCCATTCCAAGGTTGGAACTGTGTGGAGCACTCTTGACTGTACAACTGTTCGAGAAGGTTTGTGAATCGATAAAAATTCCTGTTCAAACGTTTTTCTGGGTAGACTCAACCTGTGTTTTGCGATGGATCCAGGCAGCGCCAAATGTATGGACTACGTTTGTAGCGAATCGTGTTGCTAAAATACAGGCTATTACTAAACCATCACAGTGGCTACATGTTTCGGGTAAGGAGAACCCGGCCGATTTGATCTCTAGAGGAATTTTGCCAGGAAACATTGTGAAAAATACCTTTTGGTGGGAAGGACCAGATTGGTTAAAGCAAGATCGTAAATACTGGCCGCACTCATCAACAGAACTACCTGCGGAGGATGTAGATCAGGAGCGACGTCGAACCATGGTAGCTTGTACAGTTTCGTTAGACGCAGAATTCAATGAATGGTATTTGGGAAAGTTTTCATCCTACTCAGATCTAATTAGACGAACTGCGTATTGGTTGCGCCTAATGCGTCTTCTTAAGGCACGAGATCGAGCAGCAAGAGATCCACTTTCGAATGAAGAACTGAAAGCGGCAGAATTAACCATCGTCCGACGCGTCCAGAAGGAGGCCTTCATTCATGAGTGGAAGGCTTTAGCAAGGCACGAAACAGTTTCCAGGCGATCCCCACTTCGTTGGTTCAATCCTTATATATCCGACGATAACGTCATCCGCGTCGGTGGTCGACTGGAACATTCAACCGAATCGTATGATAAAAAACATCCTATGGTACTACCAGCTCGACATTCGTTTACTCGGATGATTTTGAAACATTACCACTTGAAACTTCTGCATGCCGGTCCGCAATTGCTACTCGGGGTAGTCAGGCTTAGATTCTGGCCTCTAGGTGGACGAAACGTAGCAAGACATATTATACATCAGTGCATGAAGTGTTTTCGGTCGAAACCTTCTTCAATTCAGCAGTTCATGGGAGAGCTGCCTTCACCGCGTGTCACCGTATCAAGGCCTTTCTCACAAACCGGTGTAGATTATTTCGGCCCACTGTACATTAGACCAGCGCCACGTAAACCGATAAATAAGGTGTACGTAGCTATCTTCGTATGTCTCTGCACAAAGGCCGTACATTTAGAGTTGGTGACGGATCTAACCACCGATCGCTTCCTTCAAGCCCTTCGTCGTTTCGTTGCCAGGAGAGGTAAATGTCAGGACATCTTCTCCGACAATGGAACCAACTTTGTTGGGGCTAGAAATAAGATGAGGGACCTACTACAGTTGCTGAAGAACTCCGATCATCGCGAAAACGTTGCAAGGGAATGTACCGATAATGGAATTCAATGGCATTTTAGCCCACCCGGTTCACCCCACTTCGGAGGACTGTGGGAGGCGGCTGTACGTTCAGCCAAAAATCATTTGCTTAAGATCATGGGAGAAACATCTCCATCGGTAGAAGATTTGAACACACTTCTAATTCAAGTCGAGGGGTGTCTGAATTCAAGACCCCTCATTGCAATGTCTGATGATCCAAATGATTTGGAACCGTTAACACCGGCACACTTCCTTGTTGGCACCTCTCTGCATGCACTACCACAACAGAAACTGGAATCAGTTCCAATGAACAGGTTGGATCGGTATCAATTAATGCAAAGAAAGCTTCAGGATTTTTGGAAACGCTGGCGTAGGGAGTACCTATGTCAACTTCAAGGTAGAACCAAACGCTGGAAATGTCCAGTTAAAGTTGAAGAAGGACAACTGGTAGTTATTCGCGACGAAAATGTGCCTCCTATGAAGTGGAAGATGGGAAGGATTTCCAAGCTACACCCAGGGACTGACGGGGTTGTCCGCGTAGTTACCTTAAAAACCAGCACTGGAGATCTAAAAAGAGCTGTGGAGAAGCTGCGCCTCCTACCATTTCCAGATCCGCAGCCTGATCAGCAGTCAAAAGAGCGAAATTGAAGATCCTTCCTTTCCCATTCCTGCCGAAGAGGATTTTCTTTCATTTCAGAAATCATACCAATTCCTGGGTGGGTGAGGATGTCTGATTGCACCCCCAGTCACCCTAACAGGACCCTCAGTTACTACAAATATGGATCCCGCAAAGCTAAACCATCAACAACAGCTTTGTTATCAGTGTAACACAATGGCCTGGATCTTCCGCAGACGAGCATCTTGAGCGAGAGATTAGATGCCGAAGTATCTATGCTGCGCAATCTATCTGCTCAGAGCAACAACGTTGTCACCCATAAGCGTCTGCAGTGGTGAGTTTACTTTCGAGAGGATCAGCATCGGAAACTCTCGCGAGTCACGAAGCCGATCGAATAACATCGCATGTGATGCTCATGGCAATCTGATGACCATCGCTGGACCAGGATCAACAGTAGCATCTCGACAGGTCGAAGGAAAACGTGGACGTGGGACCGTTCACGCGGATATATTTTAAAGTGTTAGTATTAAGAAAAAATGTGTGTTAGCTTAAGAATAAATAAATGTAGTGTTAATCGTCCGTATGTTTCAATCTAACCGCGAGTGTTTTTAATGTGATTGATGAAGAAACACGGAAACCTCCGGCCGTACTTAAAATCAGGAGCCATAAACTTCTAGCCCAACGACCTTGGACAAGGTCAACCCAATTCGAGTGTTGGTGGAGCGCAACCCGAGTCATCGATGTAAGTTTTTCCTGCGTCCCAACAAACAAAAAAAACAAATTTTTTTTCTTTTCCCAAAAAAAAACACCCCAACCAAAAAATAATCCCCATAAAAACAAAAAAAAAACCCACAACAAAAAAAAACGCACAAAACGTCGTCAATACGCAACAAGCTTTATCCCAATTTTCCTTTAATTCTTTTTCCTCCTTGAACTGTTTTTAATCTACACGGCTTCAGATCCAAACGCAGTTTGGACAAAACCAGGTGACATTCCTAGCTTACGAGCCACCGGTCGTACAGAGACTCACGTTTTCCTTCCATATTTTCTTCAGGTTTTGGTCCATGACAGGGTGCCGATCCTGTCCAGTGTTTCTTTTTTTTAAATCATTTCTCGGTTTCCTCTCGTTCGATAATTATTACAAAAATGATTGGAGTCCACCGTGAACAGTGGATTATGGTAAATCCAATTTTTTCACAAGTTTCTGTATTGAAAAGTCAAGATTTGTTCGACGTCCGTACAAAATCCACTTGCCCACCTGCTATTAATTCGTCGCTATCTCGAACACTAAACATGGAATGTCAACACCAATCATGGTCTTTTTCACCAACTCAGCAAACATTTTCACTCCTACGTACAATAAAGATTGTACTCGAAAAACATTCAACACTCTCTTTTGTGTATAACTTTTTATTGCATGGGTAAAAATTGGTGAAATTTTAAAACTAATGTAAAACAGCTTAGAGTGTAATGTTTATATGTGTAAAATTTCTTAACAATCTTTCAAGTGCTTATCGAGATGGCTTCCAAGCAACAAGTGCTTCGACAAAAAAATATGGGCGTGGTCGTGGAAAATCCAGACCAGTCCCACAGATGGATCCCGGAACAGTTGGGAATCGACAATTCTACCGTGTCTCGTGTGGTAAAAACGTTCAAGGAGACCCAGACGACACAACGGTCGGAAGAAAAGCGAAGACGACCCACCCCGGGATCGCAAAGAAGGTGAGCGCAATCCAAACCATTCGATTCTGGACGTGGCCAAGAAGATCCATTCTTCCGATTTATTCATCCAGCAGACAATGATACGGGCCGAACTTCAAGTCTTCAAGGTAAGGAAGGCGCCTAACCGAACCGATAAACCGAATACGGTGGCCAAATCCCGCGCCACGAAGCTGTACTGTGAGTGGTTGGTGCAGCCGAAATGCATCGAAATGGACGACGAGGCGTACATTAATGCAAACGGCAAGCAGATCCCTGACCTGGAGTTTTTCGTCGGCAAGCTTCGCCTGGATGTTCCGGAGAAGTTCCGGAAGGAGAAGATCGACAAATTTGCCAAGAAGTACGTGGTGTGGCAGGCAATCTGTGGGTGGGACAAATTCAGCATGCCGTAGATAAGGACCAGCACCCTCAACGCCAAAAAGATAAAGAAAAATGCCTCCAGAAGAGCCTGCTGCCCTACCTCCGGCCCCACGAAGGTGACACTCTGTTTTGGCTGTGTGGTGTTCGGAATAATGTGGATACAGACCTTACGTGCAGGTCCATAGAGCACGCCCTTGATGAAACAATACAAATGCCGGAAGGTAATACTCGTCCTAGATTTCCAATGTTCAAATCTGTTTGTCAACTAGAAAGCGTACCCTTTCGTCGTTTGTTATTTGAACTTCTAAACGACCTAAGCTTATGGATGTAACAATCTGTTACAAATCTATCGTAATCCATTGGTATGGTGCTTAAAGATTAATAATCGTTTATTTGTACAGGCTCAATCGAATCAACTTTTTGTGAGCCAAATTTGCATATTTATGTCATCATTTATCTTAAAACTAAAGTTGAGAGGATGAGCCGATTACTCGCGGCCGTCTCGAGGTTAATGGAATTTTAAATTACGGATGGAAAGAAGGTGGGAATTTAAGAATTATGGTTTACATAACACATTAAATTTAAATTTAGAATATCTAAAAACTTACAACTCATACAATTTATGGTTTACTTTTGACTTGAACATTTTTTGAAAAAGAAAAAACACACATACACAGGTAAAAAAAAAAAACTTATAAAAGTAAACATACAGGTTAAACTAACTACAATCTAAGGCTAATGTTAGTCAAAAACACATAAATGAGTTTCATGTACTCAAATCACATGCAATAAAAATATCTGTGAATTGGCACATTGGGTTGTCTACCTCGAGCCCGAGAGAATCGCAAAACTCCGATCTGACTCCACGATGTTCAGCACAAGACCAAATAGCAGCTGATCTGCGTCCTGATAGCCTCGTCCACACTCGCCGGTGCTGTCCTTTCAGCCCGGTATAAATGAGCGTTCAAATAATGATTGGACATGGTGAACGCACTTGTGCGACGAATTATAACCCACATCATCCCGCCAAACCGGGATTCCTTCGACACCTTTGGGATGATAGAATGTTGCCATCGCCCCAAGTCTCCTTTTACTCCATTATACACCCGGCTGACAAGTGACTGCTGACGAAAAATAAGGAAAAAAGTTAGATTTGAAGGCGATTTGTCGATCATAAATATCGCCTTCCATAGCGCCTACCTTTGCAAGCTGAGTCCGGGTTATCATTGCCCGGAATTGAACAATGAGATGGGACCCATACAAAGGTGATGATAAAATAACGCGAAGATAAAGCACTTCAGAAGCTCCTGTATTTTCATGAGAAAATGCGAGGAAGAACTTTACCGGCCTCAATGAGCGAATAGCCTCTATAGAACTGATTTTATCCGTGAAAATGAAGAATTCTGATCCGGTGATAATAAGACAACGATTTCTAGCGTAAAGTGTATTGCCGCTAATTCAGCGACATATACGGAACAAGGAGCTTGAAAGTTTACGATTGGCGCTATAAATTTCATTAAATATACCAAAGCCTGCTGACTCCTCTATCAAAGATCAGTCAGTGAAGAACGATTTAGTGGAATCGACTTGGCCAAAATTTGCAGCAAATATCACCGGAGCAATCATAGAACAATGATGCTCTGGAAGTTCATGAAGCTCTTGCTTCGCCGGATGATCAAGATGAACCAATCTGCCGAAATCGGAGAAGCAAACACGATTGGAAATGTTCGGCGAAGGGCTGACATCCTGTATTTAACTGTACAAATGGTACAAGGTCGTGAGGCGAGTTTGAGTATTCAACTCAAGGGAGCTTCTTAGAGGTATCGATCACCTGGGGTTCATGGCATGGCACACCTGGTGAGGAGCCGGAGAGATAATTCTACGAAACCGATCCGAGTGGCAACATGCCAGCCAGCACTTCAAGACTCATAGGTGTGATCAGTGACATGTAACTAACGCGATACGAAGACACCGATACTGAATACGTTCCAGTTTAATGAAGTGCGACCGAGCCGCTGACTGAAAACAAAAACTACCGTATTCGATAACCGACAAAATCGTTGTCCGGTACAACGTTAGAAGATCTTGTGGACAGCGCTCCCCACAGGGTCCCGGTAATTGTGAAGAGAAAATTGACACTCTGCTGGCACTTTCAGCATCAGATACTCGATGTCATGGGATCTCCAGGTGCACTTAGAGTCAATTAGACCCCAAGATGTTCCGTGGCCCTTCGATGAGTTATCAGCTTACACCCCAATTTGAAGCTTCGGTTGTGCTGGGTTGTAGCTACAAAAGCACCAACTCGGTTCTCCGTAGAAAATTCGATACCTAGCTCTAAAGCCCAAGTAGACAAGGCCTCTCTAAGGTATCCTGTAAGGGTCCTTGCAGATCAACCACATTGGGTCCCGTGACAGACACTACGCCGTCATCTGCAAGTTGTCTCAACGTACAGTTGTCACTTAGACAACCCTCCAATCGTGTCTTTGACATAAAAATTATACAAAAGGGGGCTTAAACATGATCCTGGGGGAGACCCCAGTAACTAATGATCGTGAAGCTGTAGAGGTTCCATGAGAGAAGCTCATATGTTTCTCTGACAGCAAATTGTACAAAAAATTATTCATTAATGGTGAAAAGCCACTGGCGTAAAATTTATCTGAAAGAACCCCAGCAGATACTGAATCAAAAGCCCCCTTGATATCCAAGAATAGAGAAGCCATTTGCTCTTTTGTATTTAGAGCGTTCTTTGAATATCCGTGGAAACTAACTCTTGAAGACGGTGATTAATTCCCTTACCCCTACGGAAGTACCATATTGAGTATCTGAAAGCAGGTTGTTCGTCTCAACCCATTTGTCCAGACGGAAGAGGATCATTTTCTCCAACAAACATCGCGATGGGTCGATAGGAATTGTGGTCGGACGCGGGTTTGCCAGGTTTTTGAATGGCGATAACTCTCACCCGCCTCCAATCTTCCGGTACAATGTTGAGCTCCAAAAACTGATTAAACAAGTTCAACATGCGCCTCTTCGCGACGTCTGGAAGGTTCTTAAGCAAGTTGAACTTGATTCTATCAGCTCCTGGAGCCGTATTGCCACACGAAAGGAGCGCGAGAGAGAGTTCTACCATTGAAAAAGGTTGGCTGATCTCATCTATCGGATTCTCGGTTTCGCGAGGAATGATCCGTGCCGGCACAGAATCTGGACAAACTTTTCGCGCGAACTTGAGGATCCATTGATCCGAGTACTCTTCGCTCTCGTTGTTCGTAGTTCGGTTACGCAATCTTCGCGCCGTGTTCCAAAGAGTACTCATCGACGTCTCGCGCGATAGCCCGTCCACGAATCTTTTCGCGTTGTTGCTTCACGGTACAAAAAGGTATAGTAGGTAGGGTAGGCGTAACTAGTAGAGTGTAACCTGAACTGAAATACCGCAGTATGTTACGAAAGCTCGCGAAAAGCACCGAGTGCACCGAACAATTACGAAGTGACCGTTTGTTCCCGCCATGTCGTCGACAGAAATATTATAAATATGATCCAACCATATTGGAAATAGTTAGTCCAAATTCAGATAGCCATCGAATACAATAATCAGAAGTAGTTTAAGTAAATAAATGTAGTGTAAATGCAATAAAGTCTTTGGTTAAGTTAAATGTACGTTTCATGTGAATAAAGCTCTTTAGTTGTGTGAAAGTCTTGACCGTGTGTGCTATAAATAAGCTGTGGAAGAATTAAGCTCAATAGCAAGCAAACCAAAGATCACAACCTGTGTACTGGGAAGAGGAAATACCCAATAGTTCGCCTAAGGTGTACTACGCGTCGTAAAATTGGAAAGGTCGCTATTTCCGTGGGCCACAACATTGGTGCCGTGACCAGGATAGCGGTCCTTTGGAACATACCGACGCCATTGGATCAGCGGACAATTGTATTGGCCCTATTATATTGCATTACAAAGCCACGGGGCGCCATCACGATCAATGAGCGCGCTAATACTGGGCGCTGCCATTACGAGTTCTGCAAGCATGGACGATTGTGGAAGGGCATAACGGATTTTTGGAATTGAGATTATGGAGATTGAATGATTATACAAGGCTTGTTAGACAGGTCTACAAGGTGAGGACCTGTCCAACTATTACGTTTCTGCTTTCATCTCTACCTGGTCGATTTTGTTGGCTTCTTTAATTTTAACTACTTCGACGGGGATTTCGGTGGCCGGACATTTCGGCATTTCTTTATCGCCCTTTGGACTCGAAAATACGGTTTGAGGATCAACTTGGTAGACGCTAGACGATCTCGATTATTAGTAAGGTGCTGGACTGACTGGAATTTATACGATTGACTACTACGTGGAAGGCAAGTGAGCTGAGACAACAGATAATAAACCAAAGGCCTGATTGACAGGCTCACCAGGTGAGTCCCTGTCCAACTCTCTTATTATCTGTCGGAAGGTGCTTCTCTTGTTTGTCGTCCCACAGATCTGTGCATTTGCTTCCGGTTTTGGGGCTGCGTCACTGCGCGTCATCTCGATACGGTGCTCGATCTTTCGGTTGAAGAAGGACCTGATACGCTCATTCTTACTGAGAGGTGTCGATTGCTGTTCCAGAGTAATTATATATATACAAGGCCTATTTGATAGGCTCACCAGGTGAGTTCCTGTCCATAAACCGGTATTTTTCTCTGGAAGGTGCTTTGCTGGTTGCTTTTCCACAGATCCTGTACAGATAGCAGTGTGTAGCCTGATCTTCGTGAAGTTCATCCAGTGCGAGGACCATGTCGTCGTCTAGGAAGCAGAAAAATCTGCTGCGCAACAGGGACAGCATTATCAACTTTCTGGTACGGATCGACCAATTCCTGAAAACCACCAAGGAGTTTGAAGAGCAATCGGTGAAAATTCGTTTGGAGAAACTCGAGCAAAAGTGGAACGAATTCGAGGACGTTCAAAGCGACATCGAAAGCACGGAGGACAACGAAGAGAACATGCCAGAGCACCAGCAGCTGAGGGCTGAATTTGAAGCGAAATATTTCGAGGTAAGGGCAGGGTTGGCGAGAAAATTACCCCAAGTGCATGCGACACCAAACACTTCCACTGCGCACACACATGTTCAAGCTTCCGTACGACTCCCTCAAATTAATCTGCCAGAGTTTGATGGCAATTTCCAAAACTGGCTTCCGTTTCACGATACCTACGTGGCCTTGATCGATTCCTCGATAGAACTAACGGATATTCAGAAGTTCCACTATTTGCGCGCTTCGCTGAAGGGTGATGCTCTAAAATTGATCGATTCTTATTCGATGAGTGAGGCTAATTACAGGGTTGCTTGGGAGGGATTGGTCGATCGGTTCTCTAATAACTATCTCCTCAAGAAACGTCATCTGAACGCCTTGTTTGAGTATCCTCGGATAAAAAGGGAATCAGCTGCGGGCTTACACGATCTCATCGATTGTTTCGAGCGCAACACAAAGATAATGGACCAATTAGGAGAAAGGACGATCGGTTGGGGGGCGATGCTGGTACATTTGATGGTCTCAAAGTTGGACGAAGTTGTTCAGAAGCGGTGGGAGGAGCATGTCACCCCAGAGAAGGAGCCATCGTTTGGGTCATTGGTAGAATTTCTGAAAAAACAAACACGGATTTTGGATGCGGTGTCGGTCGATCAGCGCACGTTCTCAACTGCGTCGTCAAATAGTAATAAGTTTCGTTCAACAAGGGTTTCGGTCAACTCGGCGACTGAAAAAGTACCGTCAAACTGCTTCGCCTGTAGTGAAAGGCATTGGATAAGTCGGTGTCCAACCTTCGCAAATCTTCCGGTGGATAAACGGCTGCAACTTACCAACTTCAAGCGACTCTGCAGCAACTGCTTGGGCCGGAATCATTTGGCGCGAGATTGTCCTTCAAAATTTAGGTGTAAAACGTGCGCCAAGAAACATCATTCGTTGTTACACCCTGGTTTCCCCGGGTCTGGTTCTAATTTCCCTCCTACTCCCTTCAGCGGTTAAGGAAACATTGAACACTTCTGCTCCATCATCAACTGGCGGTGCTTCGAACTCTGGTGAATCGGTTTCTAGTTCAGTGGCATCAATTTCATCCAATGTAGCGACGGGGCAGCCGAAGTCTCACCTGTTTCTTCTCACGGTACGACTCAAGGTGAAGGACGCATGGGGAAGGACACACCACGCAAGAGCGCTGTTAGACTCCGGATCACAAGCCAATTTGATGTCGGAAAATCTCTGCAGGCTACTTCAATTAACAAGGCGGAATAGAAAGGTGGAAATAACTGGCATCGGACGATCCAAGGGCCATTCTGCTCACGAAGTCTCCACTACAATCTCCTCTCGGGTGCAGCATTTCTCAACGACAATGGATTTTTTGGTTCTAGAACAAATTACTGACGATCAACCATCTGTTTCGCTTCCACTAGCACGTTCTAAACTTCCACCAGATATGATTCTTGCTGATCCTGAATTCAACCTTTCTGGTCCAATCGATTTGATTCTGGGAGCACAATATTTCTACGAGTTCCATGTACGCGATGGTGGCCGGTTGCAGATTCGCAAGTTCGACAATACGCTTCCTGTATTCGTCAATACGGTGTTTGGTTGGGTAGCAGCTGGTGAAACAAAAGGCATGGAAAACTCATCACGGATTAATTGCCACCTTGCAATGGTTGAGCCGCTAGACAAGGCAATGGAACGGTTTTGGGAGGTTGAGGAGTTAACAGTAAAAACACCTCGCTCACAGGAAGAAGAAGACTGTGAAATACACTTCGTCAACACAGTCACACGGGACGCCACTGGCAGGTACATCGTGAGGTATCCGAAGCGTATGAATTTCAAGAGCATGATTGGTGAGTCGAAATTGGCCGCTTTGCGACGGTTTCAACAAATTGAGAAGCGGTTGGAACGAGAATCAAATCTACGAACACAGTACAACGATTTCATGAGAGAGTACATCGAATTGGGCCATATGAAATCCATCGGCGTAGCAGATGATCCTCGTTTGGATGAAGGAAAAACGGTTTGCTACCTTCCACACCATCCGGTATTCAAGGAATCGAGCTCTACTACAAAGATACGGGTGGTCTTCGACGGTTCAGCTAAAACAACAACAAACTATTCGCTTAACGATGCCTTACTTACAGGACCCAAGATTCAGGATGAACTATTAGATTTGATGCTCCGTTTCCGGAAACATCATATTGCTCTGGTTGCCGACGTCGCAAAAATGTACCGGCAAATTCGGGTCCACGACGATGACACGTCTTTACAAAGAATTCTCTGGCGATTCGACCCATCGAAACCAATTCATGTGTACGAGCTACAGACCGTTACCTACGGTTTATCCCCATCTTCGTTTCTCGCCACTCGGGTTTTGAAGCAACTCGTTTTGGATCTTGGTCAAAAGTACGAATCTGCATCTTGTGCCGTGCAAGACGACTTCTACATGGATGATTTTCTCTCGGGAGCGGATACGATCGAAAAAGCCACACTACTTCAAAACGAAGTGCAAGCCTTGTTAGCAGAAGGAGGCCTCGAACTTCGGAAATGGTGCTCGAATAATCCGGATGTTTTGAAGGGTTTGCCCATCGAAGCCCTTGGAGGAGACACAACATTGCACTTCGAAGCCGATCAAAAGGTTAAAACGTTGGGGGTAGGATGGGAAACAGGATCAGACCAACTGTGCATCGAGGTTCAACCATCTACAAACGTTACCAGTTGGACGAAACGCAAAATCTTCTCAGCAATCGCGAAGCTCTACGACCCACTTGGATTGATCTCACCAGTTGTAGCATGGTCCAAGATCCAAATGCAACATCTTTGGCTTCTCACTATTGATTGGGACGATCCAGCACCGGAAGATGTGGCAATTAAATGGCAAGAATTTGCAACACAATTGCCTCTCCTGGAAAACTTCAAGGCTTCTCGATATATCTTTCTACCAGATTCGATTTCTACACAATTTCACGTTTTCACTGACGCATCTGAGGTAGGGTATGGTGCCTGCATATACGCTCGTTCGACTGGCAAGGACGGACAATTCAAAATTGAGCTCATTGCGGCAAAATCCCGGGTAGCGCCACTTAAACGGCTTAGTCTACCTCGACTTGAGCTTTGTGCTGCTGTTTTGGGAGCAAAACTCTACTCCAAGGTGTCAGCAGCGCTGCGGATGGAGGGTACACCTTGCTGGTTACTGGTCGGACTCAACCGTCACATTACACTGGATCCAGGCACCACCAAATTCTTGGCAAACCTTCATTGGAAATCGAACGTCTGAAATTCAAAAACTAACACACGGACACTGTTGGAATCATGTCAAGGGAATCGACAACCCAGCAGACCTCGTTTCACGCGGAATGCTACCTCGAGAATTTGTAGCGAATACACTCTGGCGCTGTGGCCCCTCTTGGCTTGCGAAAATGGAAGAAAATTGGCCTAAACAATCAGCAGGAACCCCATCAGAAGATCTTCTCGAACGCCGAAAAACAATACTCATGGTACAGCAATCATCGGAGCATCTCTTTTTGTTTCATCGCTACTCGTCCTTCTGGCACCTGGTTCGGATAACCGCTTTGGTTTTTCGTTTTGTGGAACGATGTCGTCGCAAACCTAATTCGCACCCGTACCTATTCGCTGCATTCGGGGAACTTGAGCACGCCAAGCAACTGCTAACAAAGATTGCGCAGCAGGAGATGTTCAACGAAGAATTGAAGGAGCTGACACAAACCGGATCCGTTTCCAGAAAATCACCTCTAAAACTGCTTGGTCCCTTCCTTGACGAAAACGGCCTTATCCGACTCGGCGGCAGACTCAAAAATTCCTCAGAGAACTACCAAACAAAGCACCCTATGATCCTTCCCAAAACTCACCCACTCACACGCCTTATCACTAGACATTACCACGAACTATGCATGCATTCTGGTCCTCGCATGACTCTAGCAACGATGCAACAAGAATTCTCGGCCGGTGAACGGTAAAACAATCGCCAATATTGTAAGTCGCAAGTGTCCGCAATGCTTTCGCCAAAACCCTGTCCCTGTGAAACAACCCGTTGGTCAACTACCGAAACCTCGCACCACACCGAGCAGGGCCTTCACCGTGGTCGGAGTAGACTACTGCGGACCTGTTTACCTCGGAAACCTGTGCATCGACGAGCAGCAGCAAGAAAGGCATACATTGCCGTGTTCGTATGTTTTGCTTCCAAAGCCGTACACCTCGAATTGGTCTGCGACTTGTCTTCGGAGGCCTTCATCGCAGCTTTACGTCGTTTCATCGCACGTCATGGAATGCCAGTCGAAATCCACTCTGACAACGGTACGAATTTCCAGGGGGCAAGGAACACTCTAGCCGAACTCTACCGTCTGTTCGAAGCAAAACGCACAAGAGAAGCCATCACCAATGAATGTAACCTACACAAAATCCAGTGGCATCTTTATTCCGCCAAGAGCACCCAATTTTGGTGGCCTATGGGAGGCGGCTGTGAAAAACGGCAAAAACGTCGCTTGCAAAAAACATTGGGTAACATCCAGCTTTCCTTCGAAGACTACGCAACTGTGCTTGCCCAAGTGGAGGCAAACATGAACAGTCGGCCTTTGACGTCGCTATCAAGTGGCCCTAATGAGCTAGATGTCCTCACTCCCGGACACTTTCTCATAGGAACTTCACTTCTCAGCCTACCAGAACCAAACTACGAAACCGTTCCTACCAATCGACTGAACCATTACCAACAGCTACAAAAACTCATCCAGCAAGATTGGGAGCGGTATGAAAAGGAATACCTCACGGAATTGAATCATCAGCGCGAGAAATCCTCGCGCACCGATGAAAATTCGAGTGGGCCTGATCGTTTTGGTCCAGGAAGACGGAAAACCTTCGATCTCGTGGCCACTAGCTCGAATAGCACAAACACATCCCGGAGAAGATGGAGTGGTACGTGTTGTTACCTTGCGAACTGCTAGCGGGACATATAAGCGACCCGTAAAGAGAATTTTCCCACTCCTTTTCGACCAACAACCAAACACCGAGTCCGAGAATTTAGAATAAGCTAAAAAGAGAGAGAAAAATTTGTTATTCATTAGTTTAAAATTGTAACTTGTTTCCTCTTGAGATGTTGATGGATCCTCCGGCTTCATGATTTGTTTTGTTTTGTAAATTTGAACTGTCAAATTTAGGTGGCCGGCTATGTTGCTTCACGGTACAAAAAAGGTATAGTAGGTAAAAAAAAAAAAACTAGTAGAGTGTAACCTGAACTGAAATACCGCAGTATGTTACGAAAGCTCGCGAAAAGCACCGAGTGCACCGAACAATTACGAAGTGACCGTTTGTTCCCGCCATGTCGTCGACAGAAATATTATAAATATGATCCAACCATATTGGAAATAGTTAGTCCAAATTCAGATAGCCATCGAATACAATAATCAGAGATAGTTTAAGTAAATAAATGTAGTGTAAATGCAATAAAGTCTTTGGTTAAGTTAAATGTACGCTTTCCATGTGAATAAAGCTCTAAAGTTGTGTGAAAAAGTCTTGACCGTGTGTGCTATAAATAAGCTGTGGAAGAATTAAGCTCAATAGCAAGCAAACCAAAGATCACAACCTGTGTACTGGGAAGAGGAAATACCCAATAGTTCGCCTACACTGTACTACGCGTCGTAAAATTGTAAAGGTCGCTATTTCTCATGACGCTTTACCGTACCATATAGCGTCAATGATGCGTCGGCAAAGTTTTTTTTTGCAAAGTTGCAAAACTTGCCAAGTAGAATTTGATGTAAAAAACTTTGATAAAGTATAAGACCTGTTTATAAGCATACTGATACTATTTGAATGCTATTTTCTAAGGTTACCACTCTAAGAACCACTCATACATCAAATGTACCCCGATCTGCAAAGGTTTGTGCGAAGTGCGAATTGGTGCGAGGCACTGCGAACCATCGTCGATCGAGTTTATAAGCCCAATGTGTGGCCCGGGAATACTTCACTTCCAGAGGACAGTTTGGACAATAATGATAACTTGCTACCTGCGGAAAAAGTTTTTGATGGGGTTGAAGCAATGGCAGAGCTGACCAAATTGAGGAAGATCGACAAACTCCACTTTTTCAACAATTCAAATAAGCTTTAAGTTGCTGTGCTGGTATGCACGTAATCAAAAAGTCTGGTTTGCAGAACTCGTTTCTAAAATATTGGCAATGCCTCAATCCAACAGCCATTGCATCCATTGAAAGCTCCAAGAATATTGTGAAAATCGTCAAGTTACTTCCGATTCAAGTCAGTTATGATCTTCTTCTTGACGAATGGAACATGTTAAAATGCAAAGTGCTGACTTCGAGTATAGAGTACAGAATTGAGGAGTATTGGGACCAGATGTTTACTAAGAAAACGGCTGTAGATGAGCCTGAATGCCCCTAATTCATGTGACTAATTTAGTGAAAAAAGCTTTAGCTGCATCACAAGGGAACGGCTCAAAAAAGGAATAGAGAAGCAAGATATGTCAGGTCAGAAGTAATTCTAGCACAGGCCGTACGTAAATAACATAATTGATTACAGGCTTCTTAACAAAAAAAATCCAATAAGTGACACTGCGCCGCAGTACTACTTATGTTTGCAAACGAAGGAGCTCACTTAGTTAATTGTTACTGTAATTATACATCATATGTATAAAAGATTTAAAAATTACTAAATTTTGGAAATCACTTTTTAGTCACAATTTGGTCACTAGTTGATCACTATTTGGTCACTATTTTTATTATTTTAGTCACTAAAGTCACTATTATTTATCCAGAAATCTGCTACCAGCCCTGATATGTGGAAAAAGGAAGTGACTTTAATTGTTAATTCTAGTATATTTGCTGCCATCCAGCCTTTCCTCGCACCTAGGAAATGCCACCTTGAGTCAACGGAGTCTATTTTGTGATTTAACTCTACTTCTAAACTGAGGTACAAGTCAGGTGTCAACGACGGTGATGCAATGTTATTGGTTGCAAAAATGTTCGCCGAAAAGACTTGAATTCGTCAAGAATTTCAACGCCCATAATCGAATTTGTATTCATTGTACAATTAACTTGTGCATCTTTGTATTTTTTTGTGATCTCGTTAGATAATAACAAACACCTCGGTATTGTTTATAGCATTTAGCTCAGCTCCCAAAGTGACAGAAACATAATTTCCGAAACTGTTGGTTTTATTTATTATAAACTAAGTGAGGTCACTCCGTTATTGAAAATGCAAGGTAATGCGAATTGCAAACATGAGACCTCGTTTTCTAACCACATTTTAATCGAAGAAAAAACATGCCCCATCACGCCAACCGTCGCTGCATCGGTGATTTAGCAGTTTGCCAAATATTTATCCTTTTAGCTAAATACCATTTAATCGACCCGTGCTCAGATGTAATTATTTATGATTTATGAATTGTAAATATATGGATTTCGAGCGAAACTGCCCTATGGGTCCTTCTGGAGGAAAATTGCCACGTTCGGAGTGCTCTCCAGAATGGCTAATTTTGGGGCTCTCCCAGACCCGAAATTTCGCTCACCTTCTGTCGCCGTCATCGGTTGGTTGGTTGGTTGGTTGCGTGCCGTGGCTTGGTGGTTATGATCTTTCCTAAATTCGATTTTAATCCAACTCTACCCTCTTTTCTCTTTGTGATGAAACAAAACGGTAATTATCCGTTTTTAATGGTTAAAAATATTAAATTCCACCACCGTTAGCAAGCAGTTCGCTTTGACAAGTGCAATTACCGTGGACTCGTCGGCTGACTAGTGGTTTAAACGCGAAACACGTGTTGGTACCATATGTGTGCGTGTGCTGTGATGGATCGATTTAAGCAACCACCGTGAGAAGATACATTTTTTCAATAAGCGCGGATGACGTGCGCAAGGCAAACAGCAGCAGTTTTGTGGAACATTCCAAACAAAAAGCAACACAGTTAACGCTGGTTAGTTTTGACTAACCTGCAATTACTGTATTTACATTTTTTCTTAATTTCAATCAAATTATCGACGATTTTCTATCTTTAATCATCGAAGAGTCGGGAGAAGATTTGTGGTGCCTCAACTGGTATGACTCAGGCCAATATGACCGATGTTGAGAGGAATTCTACCGGACAAATCAGTTCCTAAATATGAAGATCATTCTAGAACTTTTCTTACCTTAGTATAATTGCATTACACACGGGCTGTTCGGGAGTTAGGAGGATTAAATTTGAAATCCATTTACCGATTTGCATATCTTGCGAATGGTCAGTACAAATCCCATGCCAAGGGCAGATAATCCCGTGACTCCTCCCTCAGTTTGTTTTTCGTTCGACCTGGCAATACCTGCCCGTTGAAATTAGCCTGAAAGTAAGTAATTGAAGAATTAGTATTGTCTCGTCACTCTTTCGTCTGTGAGTGCAATGTTCCAATCCAATTACTTCAACCCTCAGCTCATCGCATTAACCCTTTTCTGTCTGTTCGTTGTCGTCGTCATCAATTGGGTCCCCCATTAATCGTCGACGCAGGTAGCACTTCCGTTCTTCTAATAACACCGAAACAGTCAGTGTCCCACACTCCTGAAGGCGATACCTGAAAACATAAAGACCGTCACAATTCTTTATTTAATTTATCCACCTCCTACTCCATCGGCAAAGTCATCGACGGGCCAAATGCCACAGGTGTGTGTAGGATGACGTTGGCGCGTGAAACCACCACTGCCACCTCCAGTCTCCTTCCGAGACTTCCCACAAACCGCACAGGCTTTTCCTTTTTGAGCTTATTTTTTAATAATGACAACCTGCTTTGTCATATGATAAATGAGCGAAAGATCGTTTAAATTTGATATTTCCAATTCTTATTAATTTATTTGTTCAGGCTCGTCGCTTCGTCGCTGCCCGTTTCCATCCTCCTCCTCCTCCGGCGACGAGAAGTTTCACGGCATCGAACGTCTGCTGGCGCGGATGAGTGGGGATCGGCTCTTACCAGTCCGTTTACCAGTGCGCTGAGTTGGTCCACATGTATCGCGATTGTAGCGGGTATTATTTAGTGTATATGGGTGTGATGCTGCCCGGAGGTGTTTCATTTGCTCGAGTTTAGAGCTGATGACGGTGGGAAAATGTGGGGATGTTTCAAGGATTGTTGGTCAAGATTAGGCGAGCTAATTTCAATTGAGTAATTCTCTGGTAGAGCTGCCAAGGTGTAGGTATGACCATCTTCGATCTGGGTAGGTAAACATGATTATACCCATCTTTGGCTTCCCACACTTAACTGCTTCGTTGGGTACTTTTTTCTTAACGGGTATATGGCTGTTACGCCGATTCCTCAAATTTTAAGCTTATTACAAGACATGTGCAACGGCACATACACAGAAAAAAAAATATGAAAATTACTCACAATGTTATCTGAGCCTTCACTGAAAATATGTCGCCATAATAAATGGCTGAACGCATTATTCAATTTAAAATACCATAAACGACAAGAAGCACTGCCTTCTTTGAAATTAATATCTTACTAGCTGAACCCGGTGCGAGCGCTGCTACGCTTGCAACTAAATGATTTTTTTTTTTCAATTCTTATTCATATTTTCTTACACTGATAAAAAAGCAATGATAATGTCTCATCTATGATTTTTTGCAGTATAATAAACAAATGACATCTATTCGTAACCCCACATACTTCCTATATGTACACATAGCCACTTTACTTTTCATTTGCTTCATAAACTTCATGTGTATTTCTCAGAAGGTTCTGTTTATCTATCCTATCTATTTAGGGTATGCGTCCCTTGACTCAGCCTATATGGAACGATTACATTTTTATAATAATGGGTAAAGTATTTGAGCTGCAAGCGATATCTAACTAGTTATATACTTGCTTAGATAAGTTCAATTAGACATTTTGTAGTATGTATCACGAAAAGTTACACAACTCATTTTATAAAGTCAGAAACTTTCAAGGGATATGGATGTAACATCGGTCTTCAAGCACCAAATTTGGTTTATTTGTGGATGCAACTTCGTCCCATTCGATACACTTATTATTAAAAGCAGTCTTCGTATGGTTTTTTTTCTGATTTTCTGATTTATGGCTTTGCCAGCTATATTCACTTTACTTAACACCAATTTTTACAAAAAAAAAAAAAGAAATACTACTGCTTTGAAGCACCTAAGTGATTTTCACATA